>JASANA010011107.1:0-12376 GCA_030248095.1 Ptycholaimellus sp. GST1_10 | reverse complement strand
GGTTGGTTACGCGCCGTCGAGGGACAACTCACTCCGGAACACTGGCACTATGAGTTCCACATCGTCCCACCGGAGGAGTACCGGCAGAAGATGTCAGAGAGTCAGCAAGCCCGATGGAAGGAATTGGCAAGGAGACAATACGCCCGAATGCGAGAGACAATGGGACCTCGGGAAAGCAGAAAGAGATCCACTTCTCAAGCGGAACACCAAACTCCAGAAACAAGAGTAGTGAAGAGGAGACGAGGAGGAAGTACAATAGCTATGATGCTCATAGCGATGTGCTTGTTCACTCCAGCAACCACACGGCCAACCTACCCAACTTCTTCGGCTACTCAGCTAGCCCAAAGGTCATTGTCAACGAACATGAAGTTCCAACTATGCTACCGCCCCAACGGAGGTGGCCGACCCTTCCTTCTCCCAGAACGAGCCAGAGACTGCTCCGTGTACAAACAACCAGCCAAAAGATCACATCACGAGGTGGACTTATGGCTTCCTGCTGCAGAAGGGCCTAGCGTCCCGGCAGCTCAATGCATCCTGGAGATACTGACCACCACCATGCAGCGGGACAAACCGCTTTCCTCCCTCAAGAGGGAACCCGGCGGATCGATCAAGAGGACGAGCGTTCCCGTTGACGAGTGTAATCACGCATGGAGGAAGCGGAAATTCAGAGGATCGAAGCTAGTGCGACTAGACAATTCCCTCTGGGCCACCAACCGATCCCAGTCCCGTGAATGGCATTGCTGCTCCGACACTCATGTCTACCAGACTGCCAACCTGTACCTTCTCGAGGGGACGGTGTATGCTGGACACCAAGCTCTCACTTCGGACCTTGGGTCTCTCAAGGGATGTCACGTAGAGAAGGAGAGTTGTGTCCAGCCCCAGTACACCATCGTCTGGAATGACACACCCATCCTCAGACACTGTCCCTTCCGTCACTTCAGAAGGTTCGAAGGAGAAGTGATGGGCTCTCAAGTATGCCTTCCTCAACTCTCCGCGACCTTCTCCACCTATCCTCCTAAGAAGAACTTCCCGTACACCGAACAGAATATGGGATGTCTCCCAACTGGAACGCTGCTTTTGTACGAGGGAGGAGCATTATACATCAACTACACCAAGGAAGGCAGTGCCGACAACGGATGGTCACAGAGCCCTTCCCCAAGACGGGATAAGAGGGAAGGAGCGCCCCCCATGGCAGAAGAGAGGGAGAACTGGAAGAAGTGGGAGGAATGGGACAGGCTAACTGACGAGCTCTTCAAGGATGCCAAAGAAGTGAAGGGACTATCCCGACTCAACAATGAGGACGCAGTTCTAGAAGACGATCCTAACGTGGGTCAGAGTCCACCCACGATAGAAGGAACTACCCTGCCACCCAGGACCTCCTCTTTGCGCCCGTCCACCATGGCGACGTTTCACTGAGACCTCGACAAAGGTGTGCGGAAAGGAACCATCTACGAGACACTGCTTTGTATAGAAAGCTGGATTCAACAACACGATCCCGTGGAAGCAAAACTCCACTACATCGTGGATGAGCTGGTGGACTTGATAGAAAGAGTGGAGTCGAATGACGAACATCAAATGTGCATGCTGGAGGAACGCCAGTACCAGGTGCTGAAGCAGATGGTACAACTGAGCCCAACCAACAGAGTCAGAGCCATCATGGGTTGCCAGGACATCTCAGCAGAGATGTGGGGAGCCGCCATCTACATAGCTCAGTGCCAAGAAGCGGAGGTGGAGGAGGTGTACACGAATCACCAACTGCCTGGAGAACAGACATGCTATGTCTTCCTCCCTGTGAGACTTAAAACAGGAGAACTTCTCTTCCTACCTGACAATGGAGGAACAGATCTTACTCGTCACAGTCCTGTCACCGACTGCCACGACGTGCGCCCACTTTAACCCATAGACGCCACCTCCAACGGACGGACTAGTGCCATCTTCAAGAACTTCATGCACAGCTCCTTTGCCACACTCATTCAGTCACCAAGTAATCATCAATTCCGACCTGAAATCATGTACAACACTCCGGTTTTGTTCCACTCGCGACTGATGCCTCCGTTCGCCGAGCTTGTTGCTTACTCGTCCAGCTTACCAGCATTGGAGAGGAAGATCAGCGAGCTGACTAATCGAACAAGTCCTGCTTCCTTCGGCTCGACAACACGACACCAGGAGCTACTACAAAAGGTCAAGCCATGGACGGCCTAGTCGGATCCTTGGTCAGAGGACTCAGAGACATCGCGAGTACTACGTGGTCGAGTGTCAGTAGTCTCAGCTCGCATCTCGCTGATCCAGTTGTCGGGGTCATTGGAGTTACCTCGGCGGTCATCGCCATGGGAGCCCTTCTCACTTGGATCTCCCGTTGTACCCCATGGGGCACAAGTGCGCAACGACGAGTCAGAGAGTGGAGACGAAGACTCCATTCGCGGACTCAAAACCAGAGGTCGAGAGTGCGTTTCGAGCACGTACCATCCTTGTCTTCCCTTCAACTTCCGCCCCGAAGTTCTGGTGCCAGTCGAACATCACGTACTCGGTCGAGCTCTTGTACGGCGGGGTGGTTCCGATCTGCGGCGCCGGCCCAGAATCCTTCACCAAGCTGGCTCTGATGATTTCCCCTCGTCCCTCGTAGTGTTGCTGTACTTGCTGTGCTTAGATCCGAGGCCCCGGTCCTCTGCTTGCCCTAGCCAGTGGTGTGATCACTACTGCCCTTCCTGGCCGCCCCGCGGGTGCGCTGTGACGTTTCCCAAGCCGGTTTCGTCGACCTATGTCGATGAGGCGGGCGGAAGGGAGGCCGGGATCAGTTGCTGTATATTGTGCTCCGATGCCCTAACCTGTTCCGCTCTCCTTCCCCTTCCGGTGACGATGAAAAGAGAATCTCGCTATGTTACTGCTGAATAACACCACATGCCAGGATAAGTTGAGAATCCAGTCTGCCCAAGTGGAATTATCACGCGTATTATATAAGATATATATATGCGGAAAGACGGACGCAAAAATGGGGTAACTGCTTAAGCTGGCCTTGGCCGCCCGCCGCCCGCCGCCTGCGGCCACGCAAAAATTTTACAAATTCACGAATTGGGGTAATAGTGCGTCTACATGTCAAAAGTGCAATGTAAATTCAATTTTCTACCTCATAAACTACACAGAGTAAATTTACAGATCATAAGCTTCAAAATGGTATGCAAAATGTCAAAACTGAAGCAGTATTTAGCTGCCTATGGTTAAAAATATGAAAATCCGCTGTAATTTGCCTTTTGACCCAAAAAATCTGACCCAGTTTACGCTTTTGGCCATTGCTCTGGCTAGGAGAGGTCTTTTTCAAAAATTCCAACGGGAGAGAGATCGCAAAAACTTGCTCTGCAGAACTGTTACAGTCGTTTAAAAACTTCAAAAATTTGTTTTTCCTGCTCTCCTTTAGGAATACTAACTCTTTATATGAACTGTCTCTTAAATGTCTTATAATGCTAAGCCTTCCAATGAAAAAGCTCATTATTTCTGTTAGATTATGCTTGCCTTTGTCTTGTCTTGCCAATTGCTTAATACAATCTATAAAATGAAAAAAAACAATGTATGTAACGGTGTACATTAAGATGCCTCCCAATTTCATGCCAATATTAAGAACAAACTGTTCATTCACAATAGCACTACCTTGGCGTGGCATCTATTTGCGCCAAATTATTCCTAGTTTTACGTTCATTGTACGATAGGAGGGGAAGGACGCGCGTAAAGCAAAAGTGAGGCTAAGGGGAGGCTTGGGGAAGGGGAGAGGCAAATTGGTTGACCTGAATACGCAGCTGTTTGAGCAAGCCAACGGATAAAGGACCTAGAAACCATATTATTCGTAGCTATCCCCCCCTGACCAGTCTTTTTAATACGTACACTTGGCTATTGCATTCCAAAAGATGTCTCTATTTTACAATAATTTTCAGTCATATTAAAATTTTTACCTACTACTTTACAGATGGGAAAAGCTAAAACTTTAGAGGAGAAAAAGGAAAAACGAAACAGACAGAAGAGTAAAATGGAATCGGCGCTTCTATCCAGCAAACTCCCGCTGCATGAAATGGGCTGGTCCTTTGCTTGCAGTCCCAAGCAGAATGTTCGTCGAGAAAACGCCATATACAAGTACCTTCCGAAAGATGCAACAACATCTGATCAATCGATTGTCTGGTATGTTAACATTTTGCTATTACATAATTCATCAATTCTACATTATCTAAATAAAAAATTAATTTGGTTAAATGCTAAATATTCATAAATTATCCTTTTAAGGTATCTACTCGAAAATGAAGACCGTATTGCTTTGGACTTTACAAATACGCAGAAACGGTACCAAGACTACCTCAGCAAAAAATATGGCACCAGTGATTCGAAGACCCGTGCGGATTGTTGGCATAAACTTCAATTAAAATGTCCGAAAACTATGCGATGCCCTAACAACCAATGCTAGTTAGAAAACTAAATGCACTGATAATGCTCATATTTAAAGATTAGTATGGATGAAGTAAAGCGGTGTCTTAAGATGTGATTTACAAAAAAGAATCCCAAGAGCAAGCCCAAAATAGAACCAGTTATAACAGGTATAAATTAAAAAAGTTACAGATTGACCGCAAAGGTAATGAGATGGATAAAATTATTATATATAAATCCAAATGCATATATATAAAATTTATATATATACACTAGTAATATTGGTCAGTGGTCAATGCCAATATATATATATATATAAGTTTGTCCAAATCCGTTGAGAATTCGCCATTTCTCAGCATACCCCAATTTTAAACCTTTCTACACATAAAAGTAATATTTCAAATGTTCCGGGACTGGTTCCAACCCTCCAGATCTTCCTAAAATTTTATTTTCTTTCGGGGAAAAAAAATTTGTCCAAATTTTTTGAGAATTCGCCATTTCTCAGCATACCACAATTTTAAACCTTTCTACCCATAAAAGTAATGTTTCAAATGTTCCGAGACTGGTTCCAACCCTCCAGATCATCCTAAAATTTTATTAGCTTTCAGGGAAAAAAAAGTTTGTCCAAATCTGTTAAGAATTAGCCATTTCTTAGCATACCCAATTTTTAAACCTTTCTACCCAAAAAAGTAATGTTTCAAAATCTCCGGGACCAGTTCAACCCTTCCAGATCTTCCTAAAATTTTATTAGCTTTCAGGAAAAAAAGTTTGTCCAAATCCGTTGAGAATTCGCCATTTCTCATCATACCCCATTTTTAAACCTTTCTACCCAAAAAAGTAATGTTTCAAATGCTCCATGACCGGTTCCACCCCTCCAGATCTTCCTAAAATTTTATTACCTTTCAGGAAAAAAAGTTTGTCCAAATCCGTTGAGAATTCGCCATTTCTCAGCATACCCCATTTTTAAACCTTTCTACCCAAAAAAGTAATGTTTCAAATGCTCCGGGACCGGTTCCACCCCTTCAGATCTTCCTAAAATTTTATTAACTTTCAGGAAAAAAAAAGTTTGCCAAGATCCGTTGAGAATTCGCCCGAGAATTTGACAGATACCTATACACACATATATATGAGGACAAAAGTTTAGTAACCTCTATAGACCGCGGAGCGGCCCTTCGGGCCACTTTGTGGTCAAAAATTTTTTTATTGCCTTAACATACTTCTCTTTACATATCTCGAAGTTTAAACTCATGGAATTTTCATGTAGATGATTAAATACCTACTTTTTTTACAAACATAGTTAGTCTATACCATGTTCGTCATGCTACTGGTTAGTCTATACCGCTATATAGGGCGTAGCCAACACAAAAACTAAAAGGCTCGTCCTTTCACTGTGGCAGTACCTACTAGTTAGTCCTTACCGAGTTGATCACTTTAAAACATCAATGAACTCGGTATAGACTAACTAGTAGGTACTGCCACAGTCATGACCTCGTCGAGGATGAGCATGCATCTAAGCTTTTGAGTTGGAATCTTGAAAGGTACTCCTGGTAGGGGACAAGCCCCTACTCCTTGTAGGCATGCGCATGCCATCTGGTATAGACTAACTATGTTTGTAAAAAAGTAGGTATTTTATCATCTACATGAAAATTCCGTGAGTTTAAATTTCGAGATATGTAAAGAGAAGTATGTTAAGGCAATAAAAATTTTCAATATATACCCTTTGGGGGGGGGGTGTATATCTTGGGGGGGGGTGTATATCTTGGGGGAGGGGTGTAATTCTTGGGGGGGTGTAACCCCATTGGGGGGGTGTAATTCTTGGGGGGGGGGTCCTTGGAGTCAGCCAATTTTTGTTATTTTTTTTAATCTTTTAATCTTGAAACATATTCCGGATTCATAAATGATTTAATTTACTACAATATTCTGAAGAAAAATTTGTATTATCCCTATGTATTCTTTAATAAAAAGGGGACTCCTATGGTGATGAACCATCCCAGTGATGAACCATCGCAGTGATGAAACGTCAAAGTGTTGAACTGTCATGGTGATGAACAGTCGTTTGTTTTGATGAACTTTCGCGGTGATGAACTGTGGTGGAACCCTCCCATCAACCCAACCGGCTTGCCCATTGTTGAACCCCTTGAAATACTTGTTATTTTTCGAATTTTTTGCCTTTGCTATACCATTTAGATCATTTACCCATTTTGCATAGAGCCAAATTGGGAGTGCATGTTTTCAAATCCGTATAGCTGCATTTGCTCAAATCCTCCACTAGACTACCTTTGTCGGAAACTCAAGTTTTGTTTTAGATTGTAAATTGAAGCTCAAAGTAAATGAAACTATCTATTGTCAAGACGGTTCGATTTGTGGTTGAAGGCTAAGAAAGCTGTTGAGAAACATAAGTTATTTGCAAAAAAAATTGCCAAACGTCTTAGTATTTGACTTGTATTGAAAAAATATAAAGAAGGGGGAAAAATTTTGTCACAAACCACTTCCACCTTCTGATTTAAAGTCTATCTTAAATGATTTCGGATATTTAATGTATTGCCCTCCTTCTATGTGGCAAGCCAGTAAGATAGGGTTACCTTGACATACGGTGAATGGAAAAGGTTGCTGTGTATTTATCAGCTGTTGGGACAAGCAGATCCCACCAATTCTGCTCATTTACTGGCCAATGCTGCAATATACTACATTTCCTGGTTCTAGTAGGTGTGTTGCAGAAAGAGTAAGACTTGGGTAAGGATGTAGCGTCCACTTTTGGAGTTCATGTAAAGCCAGAAAATTAATCCAACAGTCTGATTGCCAACTGATTCGTTGACATTTGCCAAAAAAGTATGTTAGATCTTGTGTTTTTCGAAAGAACCTAAAATAGTTATGTTAGTTTTAAAGGCAACATATTTTGTATATATTGTCCTTATTGCGCTGGCGCGAGGGAGCAAAGCGAACCGTCAGTGCCCAGACCCTCTTTTTGACCTAGGTGTTTGTTTTAGGGGTTTCACGTATGATTCTCTTCCGCCAGCCCAGCTGGGCATGGCCGTTATTCAGCGACCTCTTGCGGTGGACACTCCCGGCTTACAAACTGAAGCACAAAGTGCAGATGTAGAGCAAAATGGCCAACCAGCAGTTGGCGGCCTGAAAGTAGCATTCACAGCAACGGCAGGAATGTCACTGATCACAAAGTTGGCTCACTGGGGCTGCTAAAGTAGAGCAGGAGATATATATGCAAGCATGAGCAAAAAAGGATATTTGGCACCTGTATTGAGTAGCACTGAAAGGCTTGTTGGATAAGGCTATGGCCAATGTCTTGTTGGACTAGGAAGTTTGGCAAGGGGGCTAAACTTGGACCGTTCCCTACCGGCAGGGTGAAGTCGGCAGGGTCCACTGTCATGGGGCAGAGAGGGTGGTTGTTGATCATGGCCTTGACTCTGCAGGTGATGGTGTGAAGCTCAGGATTGGTGACGGAGCGCTTCCAGAGCGCTGGGCAGAGGCAGAACTTGGCCACCCCCACCAATCACTCCACAGCCCCCTGATGCCAGGGCACTCTTACTGGCGCCAGGCAAAAGTGAACCTCATGAGCAGAGGTCAAGGCGGTGACGTCCAGAGGCTCCCCGTCGCCAAAACGAAGCACTGGCTCCAGGACTTGGGCGGCCTTCACAAAGGCCATTGCTTGATCTAGCCAGATGCTGCACTTTGTCAGGCCCCGCCTGGCCCTGAAGCACTTGAGGGCGAGGCAGGCAGCCTTCCCACTGTAGACCTCCAGGTGATGGCGCAGGTGATGATGATGAGCCAGTGCTTCACAATGCCAGGCTTGTTGTTGACCTTGAACAGCCTGATCTGTTCCACTAGAACGTTGGAGAAGGGTGTTGCCTCAAAGTCCAGCCACTCCGGCGGCAGCTGGCCCATCGCCTGGCTGGGGGGGCAGGGTGGCCGTTGCTAGCCGGCAGGGCTGGCACCAGCACAGGATCCAAGACACCATTTGGAGGCCTCCTGGAAGCCAGTACTCTCGTCTCAGAAGGCCAAGGGTCACTGAGGCCAGGGCGTGGAGGTTGAAGGAGTGGATGTGCTGGATGATCAGTGACACCAGCGGGTGATGGTGGGGCAGCATCACTGGAGGCTTGCCATTCTCAGTGGGCTTGCGAAGGCCAAACTGGGTGCCGATGCAAATGAGGCCATCCTTGATGTGTGCCTCAAGCTGGGCCACCTGGTTCCTTGTTGCGGCCATGCCCTTCTTGGTCTCCAGCAGCCTGATGAGCTCAGGGAACTCCTGCATCTGCAGATCTTGGACCAGTGGCAGCAGCAGTGTGAACTGCTCCACCACTGATGGTTTACCTAGCCACCCATGGTGGGTGCACAGGAGCTGGTTGGCATAGGCAGTGGTGCAGAAGAAATGGTGCAGCATAGATGCTCGCTCCGGATGCAGGACCTTCAGGAAGCCCTTCCATGGCCAGATGTCGGGGGCCGGCGCTGGGCCTGCAACATCGGGGATGGCAAGGGTGGTGGAGTGCAGGGTCTGAGGGCGCAAGGAGCTTGCTCTGGAGCCCCCGCCTCCGATCCCTGAGCTGCCTCCAAGTTTCAGGGCCACTGGATGGAGGGGCCAGAGGCTGCCAACCTGAGTCAGGGGCCCTGGCTGCCCCATCCAGGGTCTGCCTTGTTGCATCTCCCGGGAGGGCGCAGCCCCCAGGAGGCGGGGCTTGATGCTTGGGCCACCAGCCCAGAGGCTGAGCCAGGAACTGTGGTCCTTGGGCATAGAGTGAGGTGCCGAGTACGTCATTGGTGCTGTGGGTTCTCATGTTCCAGTCAGCTGGGTTCTCCTTTGTCTTGACCCAGCAGAAGTTGTTGATGAGGCAGTAGCAGATGATCTCCTTGATGTACTTGTCCTCATAGACATGCATGGCCGCCTTTGCCTGCAGCCATCCCAGGATGGCTGCATTGTCAGTGAACAGGATGGTGGCCTTGAAGGTGACACCAATGGACTTGATGAGTCCCGCCCCCACTCAAACTGCTGCCACAGCAGCCCAGAGCTCCCAGCAGGGGATGGTGATGATGGTGCCATGACTGGCGCTGGGGACCAGACAGGCCTTGCCAAAGAGGAGCCGTGATGCCCCTCCCATCTCCTTGGCCACATAGATGGCAAATCTGTATGCATCATCGCTGGCGTCAGATAAGATGGCAAGGACTGGGTTCTGGATGTCCTTGAATATGTCCCAGGTGATGCTGATATTGGAAGTCTGCTCCAGCTCAGGCTGCCCACCTTGTGGCCACAGCCTCTGGGGCCTTAGAGTCCCACGTTTTGTTTTTCACGTGTGCCACCTGCATGGCCAGGTGGCCCTCAAGGAGGATGGGGCAGGCGAGGCCAAAGGGGTCAAAGACTTGAGCAACTACTGATGACAGCTGTCTGGCTGTGGGGTGGTCGGGGGTGTCCTCAAACTTGGCTGGTGGGAGGGAGATGGTGTTGGAGCCAATGTCCCAGATGAGGCCAAGCGCATTGTTGACCAGGTCTGGTAGGTGCTGATCCTTGCGGAGGCTGGCCATGAGCTTGGGAGAGTTGGAGGTGAACTTGTGGAGGATAAAGCGGGTGGAGGCAAACAGGCCCACAAGGCCCTGATCAATGCGGATGCCCTCCTCTTTGTCGTCAAAGCTCCACACCATGTTGTCAGCATAGGTGGTGCTGGGGATGGACTCGATCTTGTCCTTGTAGAGGCCATAGAACTTGTCTCTGCCAACCATGTCAGTGACCAGCTTGTGAAAGCTGGCTTGGAGGAGCCAGGGAGAGGCAACACAGCCCATGATGACCCGGGTGTACCTCCAGACTTGATAGTTGGCATTGGTGAGCGGGAGGCTGCAATCATTTGGCAGGAAGACCTGCAGGGCATATTGGTGCTTGGGCCGGATGTGGAGGGCATAGAAGGCGGCCTTGATGGTGGCACTGAAGGCGTAGTGCTTCCTCCGCAGCCGCAGCTGGACGTTGATCAGGGCCATGAGCAGATTGGGGCCCGCCTCAATCATGTTGTTGAGGCAGTGTGCCGGGCATCCACACTTGGAACTGACATTGATGACTGGCGGCACTTTCTTTGCATGCAGCACCTTGAAATGCGCAAGGTGGTGGATGAGGTGGCCGGGCATGGGGCTGTCCTCGATGGAGACAATGATGCCCTTGGCTGCCTGATCATCAAACTCCTTGTAGTACTCCACTCTCTCCGCCACCGTCAACCACTTGTGGGTCCGGATGACACAGGTGAAGGCCTGGGAGAAGTTGCTTGCTATCATCCTTGCCTCCTGCTTGAAGGGTAGCAGGACCACAAAGGCGTTGACCTTGTTGTAGGCATTAAGGCTGATGAGGAGGTTGACCTTGTTGCTCTGGACCTTGGCTGGGGGAAGGTTGCAGACTTTGTTGTCTGCTACCCCGATGGCCTTGCAAAGGGTGGGGCTGAGTTGGAAGCTGGGTGATTGCTGGGCAGATGACCTTGGCCGCGTAGGCCCTGAGGGTGAAGCGCCAGCCGGTTGGAGCCACCAGGTCCAGCAGGACTGGGTGTGCTCGGATTGTCTGGGGCACCATTGCCCCCGCATATACAACCTTGACAGAGATGGGCGGGTAGAGGCAGAGGTGGAGGCGCCAGGCCAGGCCAAGGCTGATCCAGCTGTTGCTGCAGCCAGGGTCCAGCAGCTGGAGAGTCCTCTTGTGGCCACCCTCCTTTCTTGGCCAGCTGGGGCCAGAAGGTGGCAAGGATCTATTGGGAGTCACTGGGGACCTTGCCGATGGCAGTAGCTCTGTGGCCGGCATCCTTGGGGCAGGGTTTCTTCTTCTCCCAGTTCCCCATCACCTTCTTAGGCTCTGGGGTGCCCTCGGTGAAGCAGAGGGTGGTGTGGTGGCACTTGCTGCACTTCCAGCAGTCCTTCTTTGACTTGCAGTTGTCCTTGGTGTGGTTGTTGGCAAGGCAGTTGTGGCAGAGCTTTAGCTTTCTTGCCTGTCAAGCCTTGAGGTTTGCATACTTGGCACACATGACTGGCCCATGGCCAGAGCTGCTGCAGAAGGCGCAAGCTGGCTGCGTCGATCCCAATGGGAGGGCAGCTCTACCTGGCCTGGGCTTGGACTGAGCCCCCGTTGGGCTCCTGGCTGAAGCCTTTGCCGGCACTGCTGCGGCTAGGGCAGTGCTGTGCTGTGCTCCCAGCTCCTTGCCAGTGTGTCTGAGCATGTTGACCTTGGCGCGGAGCTCATTGATCAGGTCCCAAATGCTGGGCACTGGTGGAAGGCGCTGGAGGATTCACTGTCTCTGAATATCCCTAGCAAGGCCAGGGGGAACCTTTTGAAAGACCACGTGGCTGTGGGCGTTGATTGCCTGCTTGAAAGCATTGGTGGCAATGAGGCTGTTGTAGATGCCAGCCAGGTGGTTGGCCAGCTGCTCAAGGCTGGTCACGTTGCCCTCAAAGGCGGCGCGGTGTTGCTGAGCTTGGTGAAGAGCTCAGTCACAATGAGGTCTGGCCAGTTGTAGTTGTCGTCCAGCATGTGCAGGGCAATGTGGAAGGCATCCCTGGCATTGGGGTTGATCATCTTGATCTTGGCCCTGACCTTGCCCTTGAGGGAGTGAAGGAGGTGGTAGTACTTGTTGCGCTCCGGCATCATACCCTCCACCAACAGTGCCTGAATCCAGTTTCAGTGGCAGGGGAACTTACTGATCTTGGACCCATCAAACTCCTCGCCTGAGTGCTTCACCTTTGGCAGGGCAGTTGGGGCTTGGTTGTGGGCAGGCTGCGATGGCCTCCATGGCCAGGCCCATCCATTTGTCGTTCCTGCCATGGCCCCCATGGCTGGGGCTGCTGTAGGGGTCCCAGGGATTGCCTGGGCCACCCAGCCTGCCGGGTCTGCTGGGCCCTCCTGGGCCACCCAGTTTGCCTGCTCTCTGGCAGGAGGCCCCAGACTCGTCATGGTGGCTGCCATCCCAGAACCCATCGTGACCCCAGCAGCTGCAACCTCTGC
>JASANA010011106.1:0-35305 GCA_030248095.1 Ptycholaimellus sp. GST1_10 | reverse complement strand
TTTTTATTTTTATTTTTTATGTTTTTTTTATTTTTTATTTGTGATTTATTTATGTTATAAAATTTGTTTATTGATCTATAAAATTAGTATTAATACATTTTATACTATATTAAAAGTGGAAGAAATATCTGTTACCATCGGCAGGCCAAATGTAGTTCTCTTTTCTCCAAAAGTTGCAAAAGCCTCGAGTAAAATATCTGGTACCATCGGCAGGCCAAATGTGGGCCTCTTTGCTGCTGCGTCATCTGCATTTTGTTTTTGGGCGCGCATGGAAAGAGACACTGAACTGCGCGCCAAAAACAAAATGCAACTGTCCAAGCAGCAGATTCCAGTAGTATAAATTGTATGTCCAAGACTTTTTACTCGAGTCTTTTGCAACTTATGGAGAAAAGAATACACATTGGCCTGCCGATGGTAACAGATCTACTCATAGTGTGTGCCCATAGTGTGAGCTATTGAAGGCAAGGCAAAGCCCACCTTTTCCCCATCTTCTACTCTTTCACTTATTTTGCCTCCCTCTGGCTTCCATCAAGCTCATAGGGTGTGTCCAGAGTGTGAATGAGAGCTATTGAAGGCAAGGCCAGGTAGGAACCCCGACGCCGAGTGCCTTGCCGAACTTGCGGCCTTCCTTGGCGGTCTGTAGGGCCAGCTCCCGGGTAGGGGACAGGACGAGGCCGATGGGCCCGTCCATCTCGTCCAGCTCGTCCTGGTCCATGATGTGGCGGAACATGGGCAGCAGGAAGGCCAGCGTCTTGCCGGAGCCCGTCTTGGCGATGCCGATCACGTCCCGCCCGCTCATGATGGCCGGAATGGCCTGGGCCTTTCAATTGGACAGAAATGCTAGATTTGAATCGGGAGAGAAAGGGGGAAACTTGAATTGGGGTCGGCGTTTCGTAGCCGGATTTGCGGAGTACGTCGAGGACCTTGAGGGAGCTGCCGCTCTGGGCCCAGGTTTTGATGGGCTTGGGGCAGTTGCGGCCGCGCACTTTGATGGCGCCCAGCTCCTCCCGCAGCTCGTCCACCTGGGACAAAACTGAGTTCATTATTTTTCGATTTTAACAAAATTTTTCGATTTCATTTTTTCGATTGCTTTTCAAAGAATGACTAGTTGAAAAATAATACGTGCTGCTCATTTAGACCGATAAGAGTAATTTCTGGCAGGTGAGCAAATATTTTGGTGGATTAATCGAAAAGTTTCTAATGAAGGCAAAAATTTAGCACTGGGGCTCTGCAAAAATGAATCTGCGACTCTTTGCGACAAAAACGGGCACCAACCTCCTCCTGGCTGAGCTTGGAGAGCTCCGGGACCTCGACGTAGAAGTCCTTGCGGAAGGGTCGGTAGTAGACTTTGTTGTGATCGGTGATGGGGAGCTGGCGAGCCTTGGTGGCGAGGCTGATGGCGCCCTCCAGACTCATGCCCTCCTCCTCGTCCGAGTACTCCAGGGCGTCCGCGTCCTGCTCGATGATCTCCCCCTTCTCCACCCCCTTCTTCACCCCCTTCCCACTCTCCGCCTTCACGCTCACGATCTTCATCACCGTCGTCTGCAATCATCACTCATTCACTTCCATCTGCTGCTCATTTAGTTTCCTTGCCCAAATGGGCCAGAAAAAATGGGCAAAAGGCAAGGTGTTATTTTTATGAATGGTGATATTTCGATTAATTTCTGTTAACAAAAAATATGGGATGATGTTAGAGTATTGAATATTGTTCGTATTGAATACTTCGAGCAATAAAAATACACTCGGAAAAATATTCGAATCATCTTAGGTGCAAGCTAGCAGAGTAGGGAATGATAGGAACCTTGGCAGTGGTGCTTTTGCCCAGGGTCTTCTTGACCTCGGCATTGACGCCGAGCATGAAAGCGTCCAGTGGATCCACTTCCTCCTCTTTGCTCTCCTCTTCCATCTTCTCTGCCTCCTTCTGCTCTTCCTCCTTCTTCACCTCCGCCTTGGCTTCCACTGCTTCTGGCTCAATCTTCTCAGCCGCCTCTTTCTGAGGTTCTTCCGTTGCGTCCTCTTCTTTGGGACCTCCGTTTTCAGCCTAGAAAATTTTCCACTTTAAATTCGCATCTAGTCAACCACCCCGATTGAATCTGGCTCTTCAAAGCTGGCCTATTATTTGCACACATCCATTTGGCAGCCAATAATTCGATCTGAAGGCCAACCTTTTGATCCGGTTGGTCCTCCGCAGAAGGCTGGGCAGCAGCAGACTGCTCCTCCTCCTCCTCATCCTCGTCATCCTCCAGGCTCCACTTCTTGGTCTCCAGCTCGGCCTCCTGAGCCCGCTTCTCCTCCTCCAAGGCCTGCTGGATCTTCCGCTCTGTCTGCCACTGCTTGATCCGCGCCCGCCGCTTCTCCATCTCCTCCGCCAGCTTCTTCTCCTGGACTAGATGGCTGATTGAATAATTGCTGTGAACATAGGCTCCGACCTGAGCATCCCGGCTGTCCATCTGTACGATGCCTTCGATGTCGATGTCATCCTCGCGCCGCTCCTTCTTTCGACTGCTCGAGGACTTGCGGCTGGGGCTGCGACTGCGGCTGCGCTTGCGGCTACAAGTCGACGAGAATGAATAAAATTGAAAATTTACAAAAAAAAATTATAAATTTGATGATTGAAAGATAAAATTGAAAAAATATTTAAAAAAACGAAATTTGGTGATTGAAGGACTATTTCAGCAATAAAGATTTATAATTTGCTATATATTGGTAGGATAAAATAGAAATTTACTTGGAGATTTGGAGCGAGATCGTTTGCGCTTGCTTTTCTCCTTTCGGTTTCTGCAAAACAATGCTATCATCAGTTTTTACTTGAATTTGATAGCTGAGAGTTACTTGTCTCGGCCCATAGCGTGGGAAGATCAGAAAAACTTTAGAAGAGCGTTTCGAAGAGGCCTCGGAGGCAGGGAATGGAGGGCGACCGTCTCTTCCTGATTCAGGCTCCAGGGCTCCTTCAATCAAGCAGCTATCTTATCTCGATTTATGACCCTTTACAAGTTGTTTTCAAATTTCCCACCCCCTCAGATCGGGCGACTGGTTTCTTAAATTTAGCAATTGTCCTGACTATGGAGACAAAGTATGCCGAAGCTGCTGAAAAGGTGGCCGTTTGTGCTGATATCTGCTCCAATTTTGTAAAAGTATCCTAAGACGTAATTTTACTTATTTATTTTATATTAATTTATTGAAGCAGTAACACAATTGTGAAGGTTAAGAAGTATAAATTTGACAGCTGTCAGAGGACGGGTGTGCTGTGATAGAGGACTTCCTGAGCCCAGAGGAGGTGCAAGAGCTGCGGACTGAAATGGGGCGAATTGTGGAGGCCATGGATCCCAGCCAGCATCCTCACGCCGTTTTCAGGACCGACGATGCTGCTCAGGTTTTCTGGACCGCAATCAATTCTGCACTAACATTTATTAGTCACGCTCAGCCAATACAAAATAAAAGATATTTTCAATTACAATAAAAAATATTTTCAATAAAAATTAAAAATAAAATAAAATTCAATAAAAATATTTTCCTTTGCGTGATTTAAGATGGAAGAAAAAAATTGAATTATAGCACGCCCAGGACACCTATTTCCTGGACTCCGCGGACAAGATCAGCTTTTTCTACGAAGACGGAGCCTTCGATGGCGAGGGAAATCTCAGCCGACCTAAGGAGCTGGCTTTGAACAAAGTTGGCCATGGTTTGTCCTGTTCAGATTGTTTACCCTCAATTTGAGTTGGAGTAGCGTAAATTTCTCAGCTTTGCATACGCTCAATCCGGTCTTCAAACGCATCTCCACCAGCGCCAAGTTTGAGGCAAGCAAAATGTCTTTTACTGCTTTTCGGTTTCATAATTAGCCTCCAATTGCCAGGCTTTGCTGCGTGCCGTCGGCTATCAAGATCCGAAAATTGTCCAGAGCATGTACATTTTCAAGGTATGCTTTTTCCTCGAAAAGAGAAAAAGTTCATAACTGATTGACAGCATGCCAATGCAAAGATGTGCCAATAAAAATAGCGAAAATTGATCATTTTGAAATGACAAGAGATACAAGTTTTTATACGAAATTTGATTTTGCAGCAGCCTAAGATCGGCGGTGAGGTGCCGGCACATATGGACGCCAGCTATCTCTACGTGGAGCCCATGAAGCATCTGCTGGGTCTCTGGATCCCTATCGACGATGCCACTTTGGAGAATGGCTGTCTTCACTTTGCACCTGGCTCCCACAAAGGTTCAGCTTTATTCCACTGCTAATGGTTCAGTTTGACTTGCCGTGTAGTAGGGCTTGATATGAAATGGTTCTCTGAGCATAGCAGCATGACGATTCAGGCGGTAGAGTGGGATGGCGTTTTGTGCGAACACATGCTCAAAACGGAGCACTGATGGAGTACAGCGGGGAGAAGCCGGACTTTGAATCCCGTTCCTTCAGCCCAGCTCCGGTTAAAAAGGGTAAGCCAAGTAGCATGCTTTTTTTTTAAAAAGTTGTATTATTAGCGGCATAAAGTGAGCTTTTTTATCAGTGACATGTTTTCGCTCAATTTTTTGGTCTGTTTCATTGAACCTAGCATTAACTGGCCCCAGAGCAAAGCCAAAGGTGCTAACCGGTTGAACCGGTTGGTTTTCTGGAATAGATGAATTACACTCCTTTGCATCCTGGAAAAAAATTAAAAAAAGACAAAACTTTGACAGCTGCAGGTTCTTTGGTGCTCATCGATGGTCTGGTCTGGCACAAGAGTGCAGCGAACAGCTCCGACAGCCCTCGTCACGCCTACACCTTTCACGTCGTTGACATGAAGGACACTCGCTGGAGCCGTGAAAATTGGTCCCTTCTTTTTGCTATTGTAATTAATTTATTATTATTTTATTACTATTATTTATTATTTAATTTATTTGTTTATTTTATTTTTTTTTAGTTTTTATCCATTTTTATTCCCTTTTTTTGCTATTTTTCCTGATTTATTTCCCAGTTGAGCTTCAAGTTTTTGATTTTCAGGCTGCAGCCGCTCAGCGGCGATTTCCTGCCCGTGTACTCATGAGCTGGGGTTGATTTTGTGGGTAAAGGAATTTGAAAGCCAACAATACTTTGGAATTTTTTTTACATTTTTTTATGATGAAAACGGAAAACGGCACGAAAATTCACATCAATGCATTTTCCATTGCCGTTGTTTTAGCTTTGTTCATTTTAATGTTGGAGATGAAGAAATTGAAAGGCGCTTTGACAGCGGTTATTCAGTTAATTTCTACGAATGATAATTCATTACAGTTCAAAGATTGAACCTTTCATGAAAACGCGCAGATTCTCTATTTACCTACGTATTGGCACCTGAAATTAAAGCCTACCAGGTGCGTAAACACATGACAGACCAGAGAAAGCTACCTTTGCAAACTCTTTATTTCCATGTTGTGACTGATATGAGGTCAATGTTTGCACTTTCACTATCAGCCTCTTTGCTTTCCTGGCGCTGCCTCAAGAATGTTTTCCTGCGTAGTTGATTGTACACCAGTCGTGTCACGACGGTTCATCACCGCGACGGTTCATCACCGCGACGGTTCATCAAAACGACGGTTCATCACTGCGACGGTTCATCACCGCGACAGTTCATCAAAACGACAGTTCATCACCGCGACGGTTCATCAGCAGCCCAACCATATGTGCCCCCTTATTACTTGATATTTCACCATTATTTCTTTCATCTAGGTTCTTTATGCAAGCAGGTTTCTTCATGCTAAAAGAATTTCAAGTAGTAACAATTAAGTTGTTGGCGATTTGTAAAATATTTTTTGGAATCATTGAATTTTGGAATTTCGAAAAGCATATTACTTCAACTTTTTAAATTTTGACTATATTATTCCTACACTTCTATTCTACATTAATTTTCTGTAAAGGACCTAGATTCTTGTCTTTTGTTTTTGACAATGTGCTTTTTTATTACAATTTTAATCAAAAAATTGATTGTTTTAAAAAAAATTGAAGTTTTAGTTTTTTTAATAAATTTTTAAACTTACAGCACTTACAGCACTTCATCAATTTAATGCATTGTATAAAAAAAGTTTTGGATTAACCCTATTTATTTTTAAGGAAAGGGGGAAAGGGGGTTTATTTAAGGCTATTTGGTGATGAACCGTCGCGGTGATGAACCGTCGTTTTCATGAAACGTCGCGGTGATGAACCGTCGCGGTGATGAACAGTCGTTTTGATGAACCGTCGTGGTGATGAACCGTCGCGGTGATGAACCGTCGTGGAACCTACACCAGTAGCTGTAATAGTGAAAAAAATTCACCGCAATTATCAATCACTAATATCATTAGTTTCGATTTTATAGTCAACGAACAAAAAATGAACAATGGTGAAAGAAACATGCTGGTTCTGACCTTCATGGCCGGAATCGGCGGTTTTCTCTTTGGCTATGACACTGGTGTTGTCTCGGGAGCCATGATACTCATCAAGCGACAGTATGAATTGTCCTCGGTTATTTTCTTCTTTCCATTTTTATTTTTGTAATTAAACTAAACGAATTATTGTACTAAAAACCAGATTGCTAGTTACCGAGAAATAATTTGCAAAAAATAATTCTTTCGACAGAAAAATAATTGGGTTTATTTTTTCATTAAAACAAAATGTTTTAATAGTTCGTGGTCAAATATAAAAAATTGGAAAAAACTAAGGTAATTGCTATAAATTAAAAAAAGTAAATTGAAATGAATCTCTATTCAAGTGCGTTCAAACGCTTATTCTAAAATTATAAAAAAACATGTTTATTAGTTACGTTCAAAATAAGAAAATTCCCGTTTAAACTAACTAAATAAAGTTCTGGAAAATAATTGAAAAAATACATAGTGCAGCAAAATGCTTGAAGAGAGTGGGATTCGAACCCACGCCTCCGAAGAGACTAGCGCCTTAAGCTAGCGCCTTAGACCGCTCGGCCATCTCTCCATGGCACCTACTCACGCTTAAGTTTTAGTGTACCCAACTGCATTCGTAGGGTGTTTTTTATTCCTTAAAACTCACAAAGCCATCAAATATCAAAAATAAATAGAAGCCTGCAGGAGGTGGAGGAGCCTTAGGTAATCATGAAAGAAGCTTTAGAAGGAACTGCTGTAAAATATCAATCATTCTTACCACAAGCTGTTCAAAAACAAGTATAATGGCGCAAAGCGCAATAGGTGACCGCGTAGCAAACTGACTGAAAATAGCATTTTACATGTATGAAATTTTGTCACTCAAAAAGGCAAGTCTGTGGTTTCTCACACAGATGGTACTATTTATTAATATTCTCCGTATCCAGCTCCTTGAAGCCAAAGCTTTGGAGGTTGTCTGGTCACACAGCTCCCTCATATTTCAACTGCAACAAAATCGAGGTGTCCGCATCAACATGAAATCTGTGTACCTCCAGTCAAATAAACATACCAAAGCATAAGCGTGTTGTGTGCAATCACAAGATCAAGAAATCATTGCAAATAAAAAACTCTTCAGTCAACTCATAATAAATGGACATTTAACGAAAAAGCTAAAGAGCCCGAAAAGAAGCTAGGATGGAGTTGTGACACCTGCGGATTGGGGCTAGCGCATCTACTGGTTAACTGGGATCGCAGCCACACAACATCCCACAACCGTTAGGCCCTCTTTCCATTCATAGGAGGTTGGTAGGTGATGGAGCTTGCTCCGCCGCATCCTCGGCTAGCCACGAGTCTAGGCATTTCGAAAAGGGCCCTTGAGCCTCACTCTAAAATGTTCTGTCTCGTTGACCTTGCTTGCAAGGTCATGCCATCTCCAACGTTCTCCCCCTCCAGCTCTGCTGGCCCCCTTCTTGTTCCTACAATCATCTACAACAAAATTTTAGATTAAAGCTGATGGGGCTAATCAGAAGGGGAGAAGGATCCAGTGGAACGGGCCTGCGACGACTGCTGCTTGGATGGCCAGTGCTTCGCTGGTGGCGCCCACACTTCAAGCCATCTTCACTCACAATCGGTACATTCTTTTTCCATTCATAGGAGGTTGGTAGGTGATGGAGCTTGCTCCGCCGCATCCTCGGCTAGCCACGAGTCTAGGCATTTCGAAAAGGGCCCTTGAGCCTCACTCTAAAATGTTCTGTCTCGTTGACCTTGCTTGCAAGGTCATGCCATCTCCAACGTTCTCCCCCTCCAGCTCTGCTGGCCCCCTTCTTGTTCCTACAATCATCTACAACAAAATTTTAGATTAAAGCTGATGGGGCTAATCAGAAGGGGAGAAGGATCCAGTGGAACGGGCCTGCGACGACTGCTGCTTGGATGGCCAGTGCTTCGCTGGTGGCGCCCACACTTCAAGCCATCTTCACTCACAATCGGTACATTCTTTTTCCATTCATAGGAGGTTGGTAGGTGATGGAGCTTGCTCCGCCGCATCCTCGGCTAGCCACGAGTCTAGGCATTTCGAAAAGGGCCCTTGAGCCTCACTCTAAAATGTTCTGTCTCGTTGACCTTGCTTGCAAGGTCATGCCATCTCCAACGTTCTCCCCCTCCAGCTCTGCTGGCCCCCTTCTTGTTCCTACAATCATCTACAACAAAATTTTAGATTAAAGCTGATGGGGCTAATCAGAAGGGGAGAAGGATCCAGTGGAACGGGCCTGCGACGACTGCTGCTTGGATGGCCAGTGCTTCGCTGGTGGCGCCCACACTTCAAGCCATCTTCACTCACAATCGGTACATTCTTTTTCCATTCATAGGAGGTTGGTAGGTGATGGAGCTTGCTCCGCCGCATCCTCGGCTAGCCACGAGTCTAGGCATTTCGAAAAGGGCCCTTGAGCCTCACTCTAAAATGTTCTGTCTCGTTGACCTTGCTTGCAAGGTCATGCCATCTCCAACGTTCTCCCCCTCCAGCTCTGCTGGCCCCCTTCTTGTTCCTACAATCATCTACAACAAAATTTTAGATTAAAGCTGATGGGGCTAATCAGAAGGGGAGAAGGATCCAGTGGAAGGGGCCTGCGACGACTGCTGCTTGGATGGCCAGTGCTTCGCTGGTGGCGCCCACACTTCAAGCCATCTTCACTCACAAACGGTACATTCTTTTTCCATTCATAGGAGGTTGGTAGGTGATGGAGCTTGCTCCGCCGCATCCTCGGCTAGCCACGAGTCTAGGCATTTCGAAAAGGGCCCTTGAGCCTCACTCTAAAATGTTCTGTCTCGTTGACCTTGCTTGCAAGGTCATGCCATCTCCAACGTTCTCCCCCTCCAGCTCTGCTGGCCCCCTTCTTGTTCCTACAATCATCTACAACAAAATTTTAGATTAAAGCTGATGGGGCTAATCAGAAGGGGAGAAGGATCCAGTGGAACGGGCCTGCGACGACTGCTGCTTGGATGGCCAGTGCTTCGCTGGTGGCGCCCACACTTCAAGCCATCTTCACTCACAATCGGTACATTCTTTTTCCATTCATAGGAGGTTGGTAGGTGATGGAGCTTGCTCCGCCGCATCCTCGGCTAGCCACGAGTCTAGGCATTTCGAAAAGGGCCCTTGAGCCTCACTCTAAAATGTTCTGTCTCGTTGACCTTGCTTGCAAGGTCATGCCATCTCCAACGTTCTCCCCCTCCAGCTCTGCTGGCCCCCTTCTTGTTCCTACAATCATCTACAACAAAATTTTAGATTAAAGCTGATGGGGCTAATCAGAAGGGGAGAAGGATCCAGTGGAAGGGGCCTGCGACGACTGCTGCTTGGATGGCCAGTGCTTCGCTGGTGGCGCCCACACTTCAAGCCATCTTCACTCACAAACGGTACATTCTTTTTCCATTCATAGGAGGTTGGTAGGTGATGGAGCTTGCTCCGCCGCATCCTCGGCTAGCCACGAGTCTAGGCATTTCGAAAAGGGCCCTTGAGCCTCACTCTAAAATGTTCTGTCTCGTTGACCTTGCTTGCAAGGTCATGCCATCTCCAACGTTCTCCCCCTCCAGCTCTGCTGGCCCCCTTCTTGTTCCTACAATCATCTACAACAAAATTTTAGATTAAAGCTGATGGGGCTAATCAGAAGGGGAGAAGGATCCAGTGGAAGGGGCCTGCGACGACTGCTGCTTGGATGGCCAGTGCTTCGCTGGTGGCGCCCACACTTCAAGCCATCTTCACTCACAAACGGTACATTCTTTTTCCATTCATAGGAGGTTGGTAGGTGATGGAGCTTGCTCCGCCGCATCCTCGGCTAGCCACGAGTCTAGGCATTTCGAAAAGGGCCCTTGAGCCTCACTCTAAAATGTTCTGTCTCGTTGACCTTGCTTGCAAGGTCATGCCATCTCCAACGTTCTCCCCCTCCAGCTCTGCTGGCCCCCTTCTTGTTCCTACAATCATCTACAACAAAATTTTAGATTAAAGCTGATGGGGCTAATCAGAAGGGGAGAAGGATCCAGTGGAAGGGGCCTGCGACGACTGCTGCTTGGATGGCCAGTGCTTCGCTGGTGGCGCCCACACTTCAAGCCATCTTCACTCACAAACGGTACATTCTTTTTCCATTCATAGGAGGTTGGTAGGTGATGGAGCTTGCTCCGCCGCATCCTCGGCTAGCCACGAGTCTAGGCATTTCGAAAAGGGCCCTTGAGCCTCACTCTAAAATGTTCTGTCTCGTTGACCTTGCTTGCAAGGTCATGCCATCTCCAACGTTCTCCCCCTCCAGCTCTGCTGGCCCCCTTCTTGTTCCTACAATCATCTACAACAAAATTTTAGATTAAAGCTGATGGGGCTAATCAGAAGGGGAGAAGGATCCAGTGGAAGGGGCCTGCGACGACTGCTGCTTGGATGGCCAGTGCTTCGCTGGTGGCGCCCACACTTCAAGCCATCTTCACTCACAAACGGTACATTCTTTTTCCATTCATAGGAGGTTGGTAGGTGATGGAGCTTGCTCCGCCGCATCCTCGGCTAGCCACGAGTCTAGGCATTTCGAAAAGGGCCCTTGAGCCTCACTCTAAAATGTTCTGTCTCGTTGACCTTGCTTGCAAGGTCATGCCATCTCCAACGTTCTCCCCCTCCAGCTCTGCTGGCCCCCTTCTTGTTCCTACAATCATCTACAACAAAATTTTAGATTAAAGCTGATGGGGCTAATCAGAAGGGGAGAAGGATCCAGTGGAACGGGCCTGCGACGACTGCTGCTTGGATGGCCAGTGCTTCGCTGGTGGCGCCCACACTTCAAGCCATCTTCACTCACAAACGGTACATTCTTTTTCCATTCATAGGAGGTTGGTAGGTGATGGAGCTTGCTCCGCCGCATCCTCGGCTAGCCACGAGTCTAGGCATTTCGAAAAGGGCCCTTGAGCCTCACTCTAAAATGTTCTGTCTCGTTGACCTTGCTTGCAAGGTCATGCCATCTCCAACGTTCTCCCCCTCCAGCTCTGCTGGCCCCCTTCTTGTTCCTACAATCATCTACAACAAAATTTTAGATTAAAGCTGATGGGGCTAATCAGAAGGGGAGAAGGATCCAGTGGAAGGGGCCTGCGACGACTGCTGCTTGGATGGCCAGTGCTTCGCTGGTGGCGCCCACACTTCAAGCCATCTTCACTCACAAACGGTACATTCTTTTTCCATTCATAGGAGGTTGGTAGGTGATGGAGCTTGCTCCGCCGCATCCTCGGCTAGCCACGAGTCTAGGCATTTCGAAAAGGGCCCTTGAGCCTCACTCTAAAATGTTCTGTCTCGTTGACCTTGCTTGCAAGGTCATGCCATCTCCAACGTTCTCCCCCTCCAGCTCTGCTGGCCCCCTTCTTGTTCCTACAATCATCTACAACAAAATTTTAGATTAAAGCTGATGGGGCTAATCAGAAGGGGAGAAGGATCCAGTGGAAGGGGCCTGCGACGACTGCTGCTTGGATGGCCAGTGCTTCGCTGGTGGCGCCCACACTTCAAGCCATCTTCACTCACAAACGGTACATTCTTTTTCCATTCATAGGAGGTTGGTAGGTGATGGAGCTTGCTCCGCCGCATCCTCGGCTAGCCACGAGTCTAGGCATTTCGAAAAGGGCCCTTGAGCCTCACTCTAAAATGTTCTGTCTCGTTGACCTTGCTTGCAAGGTCATGCCATCTCCAACGTTCTCCCCCTCCAGCTCTGCTGGCCCCCTTCTTGTTCCTACAATCATCTACAACAAAATTTTAGATTAAAGCTGATGGGGCTAATCAGAAGGGGAGAAGGATCCAGTGGAAGGGGCCTGCGACGACTGCTGCTTGGATGGCCAGTGCTTCGCTGGTGGCGCCCACACTTCAAGCCATCTTCACTCACAAACGGTACATTCTTTTTCCATTCATAGGAGGTTGGTAGGTGATGGAGCTTGCTCCGCCGCATCCTCGGCTAGCCACGAGTCTAGGCATTTCGAAAAGGGCCCTTGAGCCTCACTCTAAAATGTTCTGTCTCGTTGACCTTGCTTGCAAGGTCATGCCATCTCCAACGTTCTCCCCCTCCAGCTCTGCTGGCCCCCTTCTTGTTCCTACAATCATCTACAACAAAATTTTAGATTAAAGCTGATGGGGCTAATCAGAAGGGGAGAAGGATCCAGTGGAAGGGGCCTGCGACGACTGCTGCTTGGATGGCCAGTGCTTCGCTGGTGGCGCCCACACTTCAAGCCATCTTCACTCACAAACGGTACATTCTTTTTCCATTCATAGGAGGTTGGTAGGTGATGGAGCTTGCTCCGCCGCATCCTCGGCTAGCCACGAGTCTAGGCATTTCGAAAAGGGCCCTTGAGCCTCACTCTAAAATGTTCTGTCTCGTTGACCTTGCTTGCAAGGTCATGCCATCTCCAACGTTCTCCCCCTCCAGCTCTGCTGGCCCCCTTCTTGTTCCTACAATCATCTACAACAAAATTTTAGATTAAAGCTGATGGGGCGAATCAGGAGGGAGAGAAGGATCCAGTGGAAGGGGCCTGCGACGACTGCTGCTTGGATGGCCAGTACTTCGCTGGTGGCGCCCACACTTCAAGCCATCTTCACTCACAAACGGTACATTCTTTTTCCATTCATAGGAGGTTGGTAGGTGATGGAGCTTGCTCCGCCGCATCCTCGGCTAGCCACGAGTCTAGGCATTTCGAAAAGGGCCCTTGAGCCTCACTCTAAAATGTTCTGTCTCGTTGACCTTGCTTGCAAGGTCATGCCATCTCCAACGTTCTCCCCCTCCAGCTCTGCTGGCCCCCTTCTTGTTCCTACAATCATCTACAACAAAATTTTAGATTAAAGCTGATGGGGCGAATCAGGAGAGGAGAGGGATCCAGTGGAAGGGGCCTGCGACGACTGCTGCTTGGATGGCCAGTACTTCGCTGGTGGCGCCCACACTTCAAGCCATCTTCACTCACAAACGGTACATTCTTTTTCCATTCATAGGAGGTTGGTAGGTGATGGAGCTTGCTCCGCCGCATCCTCGGCTAGCCACGAGTCTAGGCATTTCGAAAAGGGCCCTTGAGCCTCACTCTAAAATGTTCTGTCTCGTTGACCTTGCTTGCAAGGTCATGCCATCTCCAACGTTCTCCCCCTCCAGCTCTGCTGGCCCCCTTCTTGTTCCTACAATCATCTTCAACAAAATTTTAGATTAAAGCTGATGGGGCGAATCAGGAGAGGAGAAGGATCCAGTGGAAGGGGCCTGCGACGACTGCTGCTTGGATGGCCAGTACTTCGCTGGTGGCGCCCACACTTCAAGCCATCTTCACTCACAAACGGTACATTCTTTTTCCATTCATAGGAGGTTGGTAGGTGATGGAGCTTGCTCCGCCGCATCCTCGGCTAGCCACGAGTCTAGGCATTTCGAAAAGGGCCCTTGAGCCTCACTCTAAAATGTTCTGTCTCGTTGACCTTGCTTGCAAGGTCATGCCATCTCCAACGTTCTCCCCCTCCAGCTCTGCTGGCCCCCTTCTTGTTCCTACAATCATCTTCAACAAAATTTTAGATTAAAGCTGATGGGGCGAATCAGGAGAGGAGAAGGATCCAGTGGAAGGGGCCTGCGACGACTGCTGCTTGGATGGCCAGTACTTTGCTGGTGGCGCCCACACTTCAAGCCATCTTCTCTCAAAAACGGTACATTCTTTTTCCATTCATAGGAGGTTGGTAGGTGATGGAGCTTGCTCCGCCGCATCCTCGGCTAGCCACGAGTCTAGGCATTTCGAAAAGGGCCCTTGAGCCTCACTCTAAAATGTTCTGTCTCGTTGACCTTGCTTGCAAGGTCATGCCATCTCCAACGTTCTCCCCCTCCAGCACTGCTGGCCCCCTTCTTGTTCCTACAATCATCTTCAACAAAATTTTAGATTAAAGCTGATGGGGCGAATCAGGAGAGGAGAAGGATCCAGTGGAAGGGGCCTGCGACGACTGCTGCTTGGATGGCCAGTACTTCGCTGGTGGCGCCCACACTTCAAGCCATCTTCACTCACAAACGGTACGTTCTTTTTCCATTCATAGGAGGTTGGTAGGTGATGGAGCTTGCTCCGCCGCATCCTCGGCTAGCCACGAGTCTAGGCATTTCGAAAAGGGCCCTTGAGCCTCACTCTAAAATGTTCTGTCTCGTTGACCTTGCTTGCAAGGTCATGCCATCTCCAACGTTCTCCCCCTCCAGCACTGCTGGCCCCCTTCTTGTTCCTACAATCATCTTCAACAAAATTTTAGATTAAAGCTGATGGGGCGAATCAGGAGAGGAGAAGGATCCAGTGGAAGGGGCCTGCGACGACTGCTGCTTGGATGGCCAGTACTTTGCTGGTGGCGCCCACACTTCAAGCCATCTTCTCTCAAAAACGGTACATTCTTTTTCCATTCATAGGAGGTTGGTAGGTGATGGAGCTTGCTCCGCCGCATCCTCGGCTAGCCACGAGTCTAGGCATTTCGAAAAGGGCCCTTGAGCCTCACTCTAAAATGTTCTGTCTCGTTGACCTTGCTTGCAAGGTCATGCCATCTCCAACGTTCTCCCCCTCCAGCACTGCTGGCCCCCTTCTTGTTCCTACAATCATCTTCAACAAAATTTTAGATTAAAGCTGATGGGGCGAATCAGGAGAGGAGAAGGATCCAGTGGAAGGGGCCTGCGACGACTGCTGCTTGGATGGCCAGTACTTCGCTGGTGGCGCCCACACTTCAAGCCATCTTCACTCACAAACGGTACGTTCTTTTTCCATTCATAGGAGGTTGGTAGGTGATGGAGCTTGCTCCGCCGCATCCTCGGCTAGCCACGAGTCTAGGCATTTCGAAAAGGGCCCTTGAGCCTCACTCTAAAATGTTCTGTCTCGTTGACCTTGCTTGCAAGGTCATGCCATCTCCAACGTTCTCCCCCTCCAGCACTGCTGGCCCCCTTCTTGTTCCTACAATCATCTTCAACAAAATTTTAGATTAAAGCTGATGGGGCGAATCAGGAGAGGAGAAGGATCCAGTGGAAGGGGCCTGCGACGACTGCTGCTTGGATGGCCAGTACTTTGCTGGTGGCGCCCACACTTCAAGCCATCTTCTCTCAAAAACGGTACATTCTTTTTCCATTCATAGGAGGTTGGTAGGTGATGGAGCTTGCTCCGCCGCATCCTCGGCTAGCCACGAGTCTAGGCATTTCGAAAAGGGCCCTTGAGCCTCACTCTAAAATGTTCTGTCTCGTTGACCTTGCTTGCAAGGTCATGCCATCTCCAACGTTCTCCCCCTCCAGCACTGCTGGCCCCCTTCTTGTTCCTACAATCATCTTCAACAAAATTTTAGATTAAAGCTGATGGGGCGAATCAGGAGAGGAGAAGGATCCAGTGGAAGGGGCCTGCGATGACTGCTGCTTGGATGGCCAGTACTTCGCTGGTGGCGCCCACACTTCAAGCCATCTTCTCTCACAAACGGTACATTCTTTTTCCATTCAAAGGAGGTTGGTAGGTGATGGAGCTTGCTCCGCCGCATCCTCGGCTAGCCATGAGTCTAGGCATTTCGAAAAGGGCCCTTGAGCCTCACTCTAAAATGTTCTGTCTCGTTGACCTTGCTTGCAAGGTCATGCCATCTCCAACGTTCTCCCCCTCCAGCACTGCTGGCCCCCTTCTTGTTCCTACAATCATCTTCAACAAAATTTTAGATTAAAGCTGATGGGGCGAATCAGGAGAGGAGAAGGATCCAGTGGAAGGGGCCTGCGACGACTGCTGCTTGGATGGCCAGTACTTCGCTGGTGGCGCCCACACTTCAAGCCATCTTCACTCACAAACGGTACGTTCTTTTTCCATTCATAGGAGGTTGGTAGGTGATGGAGCTTGCTCCGCCGCATCCTCGGCTAGCCACGAGTCTAGGCATTTCGAAAAGGGCCCTTGAGCCTCACTCTAAAATGTTCTGTCTCGTTGACCTTGCTTGCAAGGTCATGCCATCTCCAACGTTCTCCCCCTCCAGCACTGCTGGCCCCCTTCTTGTTCCTACAATCATCTTCAACAAAATTTTAGATTAAAGCTGATGGGGCGAATCAGGAGAGGAGAAGGATCCAGTGGAAGGGGCCTGCGACGACTGCTGCTTGGATGGCCAGTACTTCGCTGGTGGCGCCCACACTTCAAGCCATCTTCACTCACAAACGGTACATTCTTTTTCCATTCATAGGAGGTTGGTAGGTGATGGAGCTTGCTCCGCCGCATCCTCGGCTAGCCACGAGTCTAGGCATTTCGAAAAGGGCCCTTGAGCCTCACTCTAAAATGTTCTGTCTCGTTGACCTTGCTTGCAAGGTCATGCCATCTCCAACGTTCTCCCCCTCCAGCACTGCTGGCCCCCTTCTTGTTCCTACAATCATCTTCAACAAAATTTTAGATTAAAGCTGATGGGGCGAATCAGGAGAGGAGAAGGATCCAGTGGAAGGGGCCTGCGACGACTGCTGCTTGGATGGCCAGTACTTCGCTGGTGGCGCCCACACTTCAAGCCATCTTCACTCACAAACGGTACATTCTTTTTCCATTCATAGGAGGTTGGTAGGTGATGGAGCTTGCTCCGCCGCATCCTCGGCTAGCCACGAGTCTAGGCATTTCGAAAAGGGCCCTTGAGCCTCACTCTAAAATGTTCTGTCTCGTTGACCTTGCTTGCAAGGTCATGCCATCTCCAACGTTCTCCCCCTCCAGCACTGCTGGCCCCCTTCTTGTTCCTACAATCATCTTCAACAAAATTTTAGATTAAAGCTGATGGGGCGAATCAGGAGAGGAGAAGGATCCAGTGGAAGGGGCCTGCGACGACTGCTGCTTGGATGGCCAGTACTTTGCTGGTGGTGCCCACACTTCAAGCCATCTTCTCTCAAAAACGGTACATTCTTTTTCCATTCATAGGAGGTTGGTAGGTGATGGAGCTTGCTCCGCCGCATCCTCGGCTAGCCACGAGTCTAGGCATTTCGAAAAGGGCCCTTGAGCCTCACTCTAAAATGTTCTGTCTCGTTGACCTTGCTTGCAAGGTCATGCCATCTCCAACGTTCTCCCCCTCCAGCACTGCTGGCCCCCTTCTTGTTCCTACAATCATCTTCAACAAAATTTTAGATTAAAGCTGATGGGGCAAATCAGGAGAGGAGAAGGATCCAGTGGAAGGGGCTGCGACAACTGCTGCTTGGATGGCCAGTACTTCGCTGGTGGCGCCCACACTTCAAGCCATCTTCTCTCAAAAACGGTACATTCTTTTTCCATTCATAGGAGGTTGGTAGGTGATGGAGCTTGCTCCGCCGCATCCTCGGCTAGCCACGAGTCTAGGCATTTCGAAAAGGGCCCTTGAGCCTCACTCTAAAATGTTCTGTCTCGTTGACCTTGCTTGCAAGGTCATGCCATCTCCAACGTTCTCCCCCTCCAGCTCTGCTGGCCCCCTTCTTGTTCCTACAATCATCTACAACAAAATTTTAGATTAAAGCTGATGGGGCGAATCAGGAGAGGAGAGGGATCCAGTGGAAGGGGCCTGCGACGACTGCTGCTTGGATGGCCAGTACTTTGCTTGTGGCGCCCACACTTCAAGCCATCTTCACTCAAAAACGGTACATTCTTTTTCCATTCATAGGAGGTTGGTAGGTGATGGAGCTTGCTCCGCCGCATCCTCGGCTAGCCACGAGTCTAGGCATTTCGAAAAGGGCCCTTGAGCCTCACTCTAAAATGTTCTGTCTCGTTGACCTTGCTTGCAAGGTCATGCCATCTCCAACGTTCTCCCCCTCCAGCTCTGCTGGCCCCCTTCTTGTTCCTACAATCATCTTCAACAAAATTTTAGATTAAAGCTGATGGGGCGAATCAGGAGAGGAGAGTAATCCAGTGGAAGGGGCCTGCGACGACTGCTGCTTGGATGGCCAGTACTTCGCTTGTGGCGCCCACACTTCAAGCCATCTTCACTCAAAAACGGTACATTCTTTTTCCATTCATAGGAGGTTGGTAGGTGATGGAGCTTGCTCCGCCGCATCCTCGGCTAGCCACGAGTCTAGGCATTTCGAAAAGGGCCCTTGAGCCTCACTCTAAAATGTTCTGTCTCGTTGACCTTGCTTGCAAGGTCATGCCATCTCCAACGTTCTCCCCCTCCAGCTCTGCTGGCCCCCTTCTTGTTCCTACAATCATCTACAACAAAATTTTAGATTAAAGCTGATGGGGCGAATCAGGAGAGGAGAGTAATCCAGTGGAAGGGGCCTGCGACGACTGCTGCTTGGATGGCCAGTACTTCGCTTGTGGCGCCCACACTTCAAGCCATCTTCACTCAAAAACGGTACATTCTTTTTCCATTCATAGGAGGTTGGTAGGTGATGGAGCTTGCTCCGCCGCATCCTCGGCTAGCCACGAGTCTAGGCATTTCGAAAAGGGCCCTTGAGCCTCACTCTAAAATGTTCTGTCTCGTTGACCTTGCTTGCAAGGTCATGCCATCTCCAACGTTCTCCCCCTCCAGCTCTGCTGGCCCCCTTCTTGTTCCTACAATCATCTACAACAAAATTTTAGATTAAAGCTGATGGGGCGAATCAGGAGAGGAGAGTAATCCAGTGGAAGGGGCCTGCGACGACTGCTGCTTGGATGGCCAGTACTTCGCTTGTGGCGCCCACACTTCAAGCCATCTTCACTCAAAAACGGTACATTCTTTTTCCATTCATAGGAGGTTGGTAGGTGATGGAGCTTGCTCCGCCGCATCCTCGGCTAGCCACGAGTCTAGGCATTTCGAAAAGGGCCCTTGAGCCTCACTCTAAAATGTTCTGTCTCGTTGACCTTGCTTGCAAGGTCATGCCATCTCCAACGTTCTCCCCCTCCAGCTCTGCTGGCCCCCTTCTTGTTCCTACAATCATCTACAACAAAATTTTAGATTAAAGCTGATGGGGCGAATCAGGAGAGGAGAGTAATCCAGTGGAAGGGGCCTGCGACGACTGCTGCTTGGATGGCCAGTACTTCGCTTGTGGCGCCCACACTTCAAGCCATCTTCACTCACAAACGGTACATTCTTTTTCCATTCATAGGAGGTTGGTAGGTGATGGAGCTTGCTCCGCCGCATCCTCGGCTAGCCACGAGTCTAGGCATTTCGAAAAGGGCCCTTGAGCCTCACTCTAAAATGTTCTGTCTCGTTGACCTTGCTTGCAAGGTCATGCCATCTCCAACGTTCTCCCCCTCCAGCTCTGCTGGCCCCCTTCTTGTTCCTACAATCATCTACAACAAAATTTTAGATTAAAGCTGATGGGGCGAATCAGGAGGGGAGAGTAATCCAGTGGAAGGGGCCTGCGACGACTGCTGCTTGGATGGCCATGTCTTCGCTGGTGGCGCCCACACTTCAAGCCATCTTCACTCACAAACGGTACATTCTTTTTCCATTCATAGGAGGTTGGTAGGTGATGGAGCTTGCTCCGCCGCATCCTCGGCTAGCCACGAGTCTAGGTATTTCGAAAAGGGCCCTTGAGCCTCACTCTAAAATGTTCTGTCTCGTTGACCTTGCTTGCAAGGTCATGCCATCTCCAACGTTCTCCCCCTCCAGCTCTGCTGGCCCCCTTCTTGTTCCTACAATCATCTACAACAAAATTTTAGATTAAAGCTGATGGGGCGAATCAGGAGAGGAGAAGGATCCAGTGGAAGGGGCCTGCGACGACTGCTGCTTGGATGGCCAGTACTTCGCTGGTGGCGCCCACACTTCAAGCCATCTTCACTCACAAACGGTACATTCTTTTTCCATTCATAGGAGGTTGGTAGGTGATGGAGCTTGCTCCGCCGCATCCTCGGCTAGCCACGAGTCTAGGCATTTCGAAAAGGGCCCTTGAGCCTCACTCTAAAATGTTCTGTCTCGTTGACCTTGCTTGCAAGGTCATGCCATCTCCAACGTTCTCCCCCTCCAGCTCTGCTGGCCCCCTTCTTGTTCCTACAATCATCTACAACAAAATTTTAGATTAAAGCTGATGGGGCTAATCAGAAGGGGAGAAGGATCCAGTGGAAGGGGCCTGCGACGACTGCTGCTTGGATGGCCAGTGCTTCGCTGGTGGCGCCCACACTTCAAGCCATCTTCACTCACAAACGGTACATTCTTTTTCCATTCATAGGAGGTTGGTAGGTGATGGAGCTTGCTCCGCCGCATCCTCGGCTAGCCACGAGTCTAGGCATTTCGAAAAGGGCCCTTGAGCCTCACTCTAAAATGTTCTGTCTCGTTGACCTTGCTTGCAAGGTCATGCCATCTCCAACGTTCTCCCCCTCCAGCTCTGCTGGCCCCCTTCTTGTTCCTACAATCATCTACAACAAAATTTTAGATTAAAGCTGATGGGGCTAATCAGAAGGGGAGAAGGATCCAGTGGAAGGGGCCTGCGACGACTGCTGCTTGGATGGCCAGTGCTTCGCTGGTGGCGCCCACACTTCAAGCCATCTTCACTCACAAACGGTACATTCTTTTTCCATTCATAGGAGGTTGGTAGGTGATGGAGCTTGCTCCGCCGCATCCTCGGCTAGCCACGAGTCTAGGCATTTCGAAAAGGGCCCTTGAGCCTCACTCTAAAATGTTCTGTCTCGTTGACCTTGCTTGCAAGGTCATGCCATCTCCAACGTTCTCCCCCTCCAGCTCTGCTGGCCCCCTTCTTGTTCCTACAATCATCTACAACAAAATTTTAGATTAAAGCTGATGGGGCTAATCAGAAGGGGAGAAGGATCCAGTGGAAGGGGCCTGCGAGTTGCGACGACTGCTGCTTGGATGGCCAGTGCTTCGCTGGTGGCGCCCACACTTCAAGCCATCTTCACTCACAAACGGTACATTCTTTTTCCATTCATAGGAGGTTGGTAGGTGATGGAGCTTGCTCCGCCGCATCCTCGGCTAGCCACGAGTCTAGGCATTTCGAAAAGGGCCCTTGAGCCTCACTCTAAAATGTTCTGTCTCGTTGACCTTGCTTGCAAGGTCATGCCATCTCCAACGTTCTCCCCCTCCAGCTCTGCTGGCCCCCTTCTTGTTGCTATAATCATCTTCAACAAAATTTTCAATTAAAGCTGATGGGCAAATGATGGGCAGTGGCGCAAAGCAAAGCGCAATCGATGACCGCGAACCTATTCTCTCAATTCAGTTAACCAAAAATCTAGATATTGAAATGCATGAAAATTTGTCACTCAAGAGGTTTCTCAAGAGGTTGTGTGGTTTCTTAACCAAATTTAGAAGTAAGCATAGTTTTAGAATCGGCATATATGACTTGCGCACAAAACACTCAAGTCCTGTGTACAATTCTTCTGTGAAAGTATGACAGTTCTTCACTCAAAAGGTAAAGTCGGTGGTTTCTCAACCAAATTCAAAAGTAAGCACATATTTAGAATCAGCAGTTATGAATTGTGAACAAAAAAACTCAAGTCTTGTGTGCAATTTTGAGCCGTTCAGATGCTATGGAGAAAAATGTTCATTTTTGAGGGGAAAACTTTTCGACTCAGGAAATTAATGTTTCAAATAGTCCAGGACTGGTTCCTACCATCCAGGATCCAAGCGGCAAGCTTAGCTTTCAGGATAAAAAAGTGTCAAAATCCGTTGAAAATTCGCCCGAGCCTGGCCATTCCAGATAAATATATATATATATATATATATATATATATATATATATATATATATACATATATATATATATATACAAAAATTCAGTCACATGTATAGACCGCGAAGCGGGCCCTTCAGGTCCGCTTCGCGGTAAAATATTTTTGCGAACAAGATCTACAAGAAACGAAAATTAAATGTTTTTTATCTATCAAAACATATGGCCCAACATATGGCCAACATGGTTCCTGCTTTGGTCCGCTCCGCTCACCAAATGCTTCAAGACTTCCAGCTCAGTTTGCTTCAAGACTTCAGTTGGAAGGCCAGAAGCGCAGTTTGCAGGTGTGGCAGGAGCTGATCGTCTCGGTGACCGTGGGCACAGCTGCAGTCTTCGCGGCAGTGGGCGGCTATGCCACGGGGCGCTTCGGCCGACGACGGGTGATCATGGCCAGCTCCTTGCTCTTCGCCACCGCCTCCGTGCTCATGGCTGCCGCCAGCAGCAGAGAAGGTTCCCCTGGGCAGACTTTTTGAGAAGTGCCAGAACAGCCTTTTGGTCAAAAAAATTTTGACACCCTTTCTTATGACTGGGTTTGAAAAAGGGATCAGTTTTATACAATGCCCTAGACCGGGAGCTTTCAAAGTGCGGACGTAGTATAAAATTGATCTCTATTTCAGATCCAGTCATAAAAAAGAAAGTGCAAAGCATTTTTGTCCACAGCCCCCAAAAATTCTGACACCTCTCAAAAAGGCTGTCCTGACTTCTTTTTTACAGCTCCCTTCTCTGGGCTTACAGTGCTGCTGGTGGGTCGCCTGGTGGTGGGAGCTGGGGTGGGGCTGAGCTCCATGTCGGTGCCCATGTACATAGTGGAGGCGGCGCCGATGGAGAAACGAGGGGCGCTGGTCACCTGCCAGAACCTCTGCATCACTGGCGGCCAGTTTTTTGCCGGCCTCATAGACGGCGGCTTCAGCTATGTCAGTGAAGGCTGGAGGTTCTACTCTGTCCTGAAATCGAAATAGGCTCTTTTCTAGGGCCATAGTTTGCCGAGTCTGAATGCTGATTGTTGTACCGTTCAAAACAGAGGTCATATTAGCTGCTATTTCTTGGCAATTTGGACGTTGCGGATGACGGATTAGACTAGAACTGGACGATCTTGCGAAGTCTTGAGATTTGGACTGAAAGTGGCGGAGAAAAATTAGAATTTATTTTATTATTTATTTATTTAAACTTTATTTTCAACACACATTGCCACAATGTTTTTTAATAAAAAATAATAAAATAAATTCTAATTTTTCTCCGCGACTTCCAGTCCAAATGGTTGAGGTGGATGCTGGGCTTGGCAGCAGTTCCAGCGCTGGTGCAGCTGGTAGGCTTCCTCTACCTGCCGGAGAGTCCGCGTTGGCTCGTAGAGCACGGACTCCTGGAGGAGGCCCGAGCCGTCCTCTATCGCACCAGAGCTGAGTTCCCACTCATTTGTTGACTTACAATCTGCAGGCAATAGACATCCTCCCATTAGGTTTTTTCAAAAACCTATTGGGACGATGTCTACTGCTTACAGATTGTAAGTCAATTTGGAGAATGTCTATTGCCGGCCTATAAATAAAATCGATTTCGCAGTAACACATGTGGTATAATATTATCAGAGTTGGTGTTCCCTGAGCAAATGCCGAATCAACAAGCAGCAGTTTAAACACTTGAAGCGGAAAAACCCTAAAAATTGCTCATCAAAATTTTTTATTCCAAATACATTTGCTCCATTTCTTCCGCAACAAAATCGATTTTCCAGTGACACAAGCTAGGGCAGGAGGTCTCACCTGAAATCCATGAGGCTTGGAATTGCAGGAAAAGCGAAGCGGACGCGGAACTGGCCTCCATTCAGTCCGCCTATGCCGCGGAGGCTGGGCAGAAGGACAGCGGGGAGTCCGTCCTCTGGCGTCTGCTTCGCTCCCAGCCTCTGCGCAAGGCTCTCATTGTCGGCTGCTCCCTGCAGCTCTTCCAGCAAGCCATCGGCGTCAACACCATCATGTACCTCTCCCTTTCACCCTGCTCCCTCATCTTAGGCTGAGAAAGGGGAGAAGGAAAGGATAAGTTTAAGCTCTGACAGTACAGTACCCAAGTTCCGTACACCTCCAGGATCTAAGCGATGCGCTCTTGTTTTCTTGCCTTTATTTCCCCCCGGCAACCCAAATCTCAAACAGCAAAAGCAGATTCCCCTTTTTATCGGAAGATAAAGTTGAGATTTGCGAATCAATTATCCTCTTCCAGACCCTAATACAAAGGAGTGTGCCCAGGTACTACGCGGCGACGATAATCGAGATGTCGGGCGTGAAGGACGAGCACTCTGAAATCTGGCTGGCCGCTGGCGTAGCCTCCGCCAACTTCTTCTGCACCTTCATCGGCCTCTGGGCCGTGGAGCGGATCGGACGACGCCAGCTCTTCCTCTACTCCCTCGCCTGTTTCAACCTCGCTTCTCTACTCCCTCCCTCAGTCCTCCCTCGAATTTGCAGCAGTGACAGGAAGCCTGGTGCTGTTGGGCATCGGCTTTCAGCTGATGGCCTCCTTGTCGCCGTCGCTGGCCTTCCAGACGGATTCCAGTGCCCTCTGTGCTGCTGCCGGGGCCTGCGATGCTTGCATTCGACAGACTCGTTGGGATTTTGTCCCTTCCTCTTCATCTGCTATTTTTGCAAAGAGGAGTTTTTAGAGCATGAGCTGGAGTCATTGATGCCTGGAGGCAGGGCATTAAAGTGAGTCTTGGACGCCTTTGCAGAGTGCGGCTACTGCTACGATGCCAGCGTGTCAGTGGAACTGCTCTACAACGGCACTTGTCTCCCCGCTAACCCCTCTGCTCCGTTGGTCTTTATTTCATAATATTTGAGAAGTTCCTTCTGCTCTTGTCCAGGATAGAGAGAGTTCAGAAGAAGTTATTCCATCCTTGCTTTGCTCTACGAATACTTTTTGGCCAGGGAGTCCTCGGTGAGCGGCGCCTGTGTGAGTCCAAGAGGAGCCATAACCTGGGCCTACAACTGGTGCCCCACGCCCTACTCCTGGCTCATTGTTCTCGGCCTCATCCTCTACCTCGTCTGTTTCGCTCCCGGTCCCTGCCCATTTCAGTAGACATCATCTTTGCATTTGTTTACATTTTATTGTCAATGTCGCTCAACATAATTTAGATCTAGTGAAAGGGCTAGGGAAAGAGAACTGAAATCAAATCGATGAAGATATTAGAGCACTTGCTAATTCTTTGAGTCATATTTCAATCATGCAGGCTGAGTTGTTTTCAAGTCCTTTTTCGGACTGAGAGCAGAGTACAGGCATGGGACCGATGCCGTGGACAATCAACTCTGAGATCTACCCACAATGGGCGCGAGGCGTGGGCAACGGTGCTTCCGCCTTCACCAACTGGACCTTCAACCTCCTCGTCTCCATGACCTTCCTCACCCTCACCGACACCATCACCAAACAAGGTAACCCCATTCTCTTCTTCTTCCCCCCTCCCCCTTTCTAAACCACACTCTACGTAAACCCTGCCCAATGACCAAAAACCTAGTCCCAGGGGGAGGCATGGTAAGGTATGAAACTAGGGGCCTCGGGGGACGCACCAAATAAGGGCCCCCGATGCCCCTAGTCTCATACCTTACCATTCCTGCCCTGGAGGCTCCCTGGCGAAGCACTCTGCTCTTCACACACAGGTACCTACTACCTGTACGCCTCGGTGGGGCTGGTAGGGTTGGGGTTCTTCTGGTGGGTGCTGCCGGAGACGAAGGGGCGGCCGCTGGAGGAGATCGAGGAGCTCTTCCGCCAGCCCTGGCTCTCCACCCAGCGGCCCAGTCGACCTCTTCAAGGCGCCGGGTACGCACCACTCGGCAGACCTCCCCTCAAGCTCTCCACCCTCTCCGCCTCCTCCTCCGAAAGCTTGCCCTAGCCACCAGGCCAGGCAGAAACGCCATCCCGGCTTGCTTTACGACAGCTTGCGCGATGGCTTGCCAGAATTTGCCTGCTGCCCATGACAGTTTATGTGATGGGGTTTTTGGGGGCTTTTAGGCATGGGAGAAGGTAGGACTCAAGGCTTATGGTAGCTATAAATTGATGCGTTGGTGATGGTGGTTTATACGAGTGATTGAGTATCATTATCTTTGAGACGCCTTAATTTTCTGCTGTTATGATCTAATTTCCTAAAATTTGCCATTTTTTGCAAAAACTGCAATCTCGAACATTCCTTTTTGCAACTTTTGGGCTATTTAACCGTGAACAGTGCAAATTTGTTTGAGACCGCGGCTTTTTGCATAATTATTGCACTAACTCATTCAAAGTGACGCCTTGCTTGCTTTGCTTTTATTATTTGCATTCATTCGCGTTAGGACTGTTGAGGGTGCAACCCATGAACACGGCAGCTCGCCTAACGTCAATACCCGCAAATTACTGATACCTTGAGAAATCATTCGTTCCTACCTGCATGCTCATCTTCCATTGTTTACAAAACACGACCTTGCAGAGTTCTATGAATAAAGTGTTCTTTTGGCAACATCAAATCACACATCCTTTCCTTTTTACTTTTGGAAAATCATAAATTGGCTCCTGATTTCCCTTCGAAATTACATCAAAATAAATTACATCCACAAATTACACCACTGAAAAAAGGGCATCAGTGCTGGGCTGCTTTCACGGTAGCCTGCTTTCCACGCCAGTGCATGCGGATTTCGTCACCCGCCTCCCTTGTTAGAGCCAGCCCCTCCATGAAGCCCGGCCAACTGTCCTTAAGCTCCCTCAAACCCTCACCTTTTTCTCAGCACTTAAATTCGCATCAATCAATAACGCTCCACCCTCCTTCCTTTTGAGACATTAATCTTCTGATAGTATTCTCTAATTTCGTGAAATTTGACAGTTTTTTGCAGAAACTAGAATATCGATCTTTCACAGTTGGCTCCGCAACTACGCTGCAAAGCCGTGGCCTATAAAGATGCACAACGTAGATCAGAGGAGAGCGGGTACAAAAAGCTGAGAAAGAATGGGAGTGGAAATGAAAGACCCACCGGACACCGAAGTAGCGATGAAGCAGAAGCATGATGATCATGTCGTGTGAGATGGCGAGTGCAAAATCGTTGGGCGACTTCAGCCACTCCAATACCTCGCCGGCCAGATGAGCCGCCAGCTTTTCACCCGCTTCGTCCATGCTGAAACGGCATTTGTGGGATCTTTTTCCCCTCTTTGTGAAACATTGTGATTCCAAAAATTCAAAATATCGATGATTTGAAATTGTGAGGTGATGCACTGGATGTTGTGACTACATTTGTTGTGTCTTCTCCTCCGCACATTTCCTCCATTGCGCTTTCACTTCACTCTATGCTGATGGGATGAAGAAACTCTAACTCTCAAACCTGTAGACAAGCCCAAACCTCACAAAATGAAATGCAAACCGCGTAAAAGCAAACGATAACAAGCTGCATCATTGACGCCTTTTTATGCCAATTCTAAGGAAAAAATGCGCATCTTCTTCCCCAGCCCAGCTGTGCAGCCGCTAAGCGAAAACGAGAAATAATGATGAATTTAAAAACAGCAGTAACCTAAGCGGTCCGATGGAATACTGGCCAGCGTAGGCTTTGGCAACTAGTCTGTGATCGGCCAGCATCTCGTCGCCTTTTGCCCGATCGATCAATCCTGCCCCATACAGCATCCTCTCTGTGTTCACCTTCAGAAGTAATTCACTTTACTTCATTTTGCTATAGAAATTTTATGCCTGCAATCATCAGGGGCGAGATAGTGGGATGAACTGCTGTGAGGTACAACAATTTTCAATGAACAATTCCCAATAAACAGTTATCAATAAGGTTTTTTACTTAGACCCATTTTGGATTTTTACCTAGACCCATACTAGCAAAGCCCAGGCGAGCAGATCTAGCTTGTAGACTGTCTTACAGCACAGATAATTATTTTTTCTCACCGGGCCATTGCTGAATCTAAGGAAATCTCGCTGTTCTTAGTCAATAATGAAAAAGTTTTGTCCAACTCCATACCATTTTAGCCCTACATGGGCTCTTATATTTTTGTTTGACAATATTCGCCAAAACATATATCCCCCAATACATTCGAAAACCGTTGTTATCCACCCTCGACGCTCAAGGCAAATTTGTTTTGCCCTGACTTCTTTCCAGATTTTTTTCTCGTGCGGGTAAAGAAGAGGCAATTCAATTTGTATTGAACCGAGTGGCTGGGAATGCCCTCGGGAGGAGGCATGGGAAAGCATCAATCCCAGAGACTCCTGTTCTTCGCCTCTGATGGAAATCCCCAATGCGTCATTGGCAGTTGGGTGTGGCCCTTTATTCGGCTCTCCAAATGCTGACATGCAATCCCATTAGGCTAAGGCTGCTTGTCCATGCAGGCTGACTCCCAAATAGCCCGGCTGACTCAAGGCCTCGTGATCAACATCACAAGGTCTTTCACCAAATGATCAAAGGTCTTAGTTAAATTCAAATAATCTTTCAGCCTTACGAAATATGTCAGTTTACAGGAATATAAAAGCACAGTTGAAATGCTAGTTGTTCTGTATTTTTTGCTAAATCATAATCATTTGCCCGACTGAAACAAAAGGAACGAAAACCTTGACAAGGTTGGAAGAGAGATCAATGCGCTTCTCCCAGGGGCTTCATTGGCTCACTAAAAGGGCATTTCAACTTCCTGGTGGGCTGGCAGAAGCTCCTGCCCACATATTGCTTCATTCCCGGTCCAAATCTCATTTGGGCATTTTTCTGCTCAAAGGCCCCAAAAAGGCCTCCCCTTTCCATAAAGCTGCCTGCGGCCCCCAAGGGTACATCCTAGGCCCCTTGCTGTGTCGCTCCATGGAGCAAGCTGCTCGCCAAGCAACAGATGTGGCCTTGTTTAGACCATGTTTTACAGCAATCGTTGCTCAGGCTTTAATTTTTTGCATTTTTGCTTTTCAATTTTTGTTCAATTTTTGCATTATTTTTTGGGATAGATTTTTCGGACTGCTCAGGCAAATATTTTTGAGGGCCGTATGCTGGTTTTTAGAGATTCTGCCCGGTATACTTTCTCGAATTTTACTCGAAACATCTGAGGGCAAAAGTCTGCATACCTGCATTTCGATTTCCTCCACATTGCCGCCCAGCCAGTTTCCGCCTTTCAGAATTCTGCAAGTGTATTATTTTACTCAAGCAACCTCCTTTCAACTCCCCCTCGCAACTTTTAGCATCACCAAAAAGCTTAGCCATCATCAGCCAACCTCCTTATAGCCGTGTTTTTGAGAACCTTAGCCCTAGGGGAAACTTCGATTTCAAGCCTATTAGGCCAAAAACAACTATAGTGCACAGGAGGTATACCTGGTGAGTGTGTCGGCGCTGCGAGGCACCCCGCTAGACACGGCATAGGCGAGGCTCAGCTGGGCCTTTGTTCGGCGAATGTAGGCGCCCAGTTTTTCAGCAGCCTCCAGTCCTTCCGGGCTCAGACCCACCCGAAAGGCCTCCACCACCGTCATGCCTGCCAATCTCTCCGAAATCACAAATTTTGACCAACAGCTGCAAACTTTTTTTGATTTCTTGCATTTTTGTTACAATTTAGAATGAAATTGTCGTCAGAAATTAATATTGAAAAAAATTTGACCTAAATTTCACCCTCCTTCCGAATCAAAATTCTATATCCGCCACTGGATGACGTATTACCTTCACCCCTGGTGCTTCATGAAGGCTGTCAGGTGAAGAGGTGAAAAATCAGAGCAGGGGTTGAGAAAATGAGGCTCTCAAAGTCCCCCCCCCCCAATAAGATGAACGACCCTGCTGAACGGGGCCTCTGGCGGCGTGTCTCAGCAGCAGCATGCATGGCTTAGCTCCCAGCAGACCCTCCAGCTGCTCAAAGTTAGGCGATTGCTCGGCCATGCTGCTGTAATTTTGGTCGAAAGCTGCGTCAGGGAATGAACGGCAAAGCTAGAGGATTGTGTGCTCTGTTAACATCACTGATAAAGAGCATGACGTCTGTTCCGGCGCAGGGTCGGATGCCTTTCCCACTGCCAGGACTCGTCAAATGGCGGCAGTGCAAAGGCTTTTGTTTGCACCTGGCTGGTTTGGCCAGAGATTTTGCTGGTTCCTGAAAAGAGTTTGAAGGGTCGATTTTGCTCTTCTTTTGTTTTTCTATTTTCTCTTCTTCTTCTATTTTGCCGAGTTTTTGGCGGTTTTAGGCCAATTGTGGCCTGCCAGGGAGCTCTTGCATTCGCCACTGGGCTTCCAAATGAACTGCAGAAGGGGTTTGAAAGGGGCTGGCTCGATTAGAAGCCCCTCGGTGGGCAATCCAGGCGGCTCTAATCAACTTTTTCGCTCCTCTCGGGCTAAATTAGCCCCCCTAGGGAGCTAGCTCAAACCTTTTCTATTCTCCAGCCTCCAGAGACCTCCTTTGCCCCCAAGGTTCCCCATCAAATTGCTCCTGGAAGCTTTTTACGCCGCGCTTTTGCACGTCGGTCGAATGACTGAGCAGCAGCTGCGCATTTGTAATGATGTCATTTGTCTCATCTTGTCCCTTTGTCTCTCCAGAACACTTTCTTTGAAGTCTTCCCCCCCTGCTCTTACGTTTTGAAGACATGTACACCGAACTCTCTTTACGATTGAGCATTCGCTGGAATATTTGAGCACGGAGGTGTATTTGTTATTCAATATAGGTCTATCTCGATGGATTTGAGACTGGAGAGTAGGGGAAGCTTCGTGGCTGAGATTGGCAGGCTAGGCGGACAAATCCGAGAGGCCAAAAGCGGAGGCCTCTGGAGTGGGAAGGCCTAACGAGCTGAGGGAGGCCAGGCGGGCTTAGTTCTCCATTACGGGCCTGTCTGGTCTCCAGGGGGGGCCTCCCCTATCTGGCGACGCCCACGACTGCCAGCCATTCTTTGTCCGAAGGAGAGGAGGGCAGAGTTCTGGCTGGGAGTGAGATAGCGTGTCCTGGAACTGCTCGCTGGGGAGGTTTCTTTCGACCCCCCGCACCCCCTTGCTAGTTGCGAGCTGGAATGCGAAGAGCAGCTAGTGATGAGTTGCAGGCGGTTGAAAGTCGGCCTTTTTCCGGACAGCTTTTGAAAATGAAGTCTTTGCAGCTGTGAAATGCCAGGGGATATTGTTGTTGGACTGTTTTTTTCGTCCTTTTTGACGGTGAATAAACTGAAATAAAGATGTTGATTTTACGCGAGGTGGATGCTTGTAAAATGCTGGGGCCTCAAATGCCACTCAATGTCGAAAACTGCCGATTGCTCTTGTCACAAATGTTTAGGATTTTTGATAAGGATTAGTCATCAGTCTCGCAAGTTGCTTGCAGATGAAGCCATAAACAAGGCCACGTTTGTGCTAAAGTAGGGTTATTATATTGGCGCAAATGGTAGTGTTTTTGACCCATGCCTCAAAGGAGCAAATCTTGACATTTCCAAGAACCTAAGCTCATTTTAAGCACCCCCTTAAAACTGCCCATTTTAGCATTGTCTGCGCAGACAATGGAATAAGGCCTTCTAGCTAATCTTGACATTTCAGAGGAATCTTTAATAAAGCCCCCCTTAAGAAAGCCCAATCTATTTGTCGAAGCAGACTATGGAATAACCCCTCATAAGGTCAAAATTTCGCGAAATATTGGCTATTCCAGAAAAGCAAAACAAAACTCAAAAGCCTCCAACATGAACGGCTCCATTTGGGTGGAATTTCTGGATGTCTGTTCTGACTCTGCAGACGCCTATAAGAGGTTATCTCTAAAAAATGGTATCGAAAAAAGTGAAACTGTGCAAGGCAACAGGGCCAGCTGCTTCCTCAGTCTGCATCTGATGCCGCTGCTTTGCCTCGTGGGACTCCTGCTCAATCTGGTCAGCATTGCTGTCTTCGGCCTCGCCTTGAAGCGGTTCATTATCACAATCAGTTATTACCTTCGTTCAGTTACGTATTGCTTAAGGGGCATGGACAAATGACCTCTAATAATTAAGTCTATATCCAATCGATTTGGCAATATTTTGCGACCTTGATATTGCTAAATATTGTCAAATCGATTGGAGCACTAGTGGAGCAAATTTTGTTCAAATGCTGAAAGGCTGGCAGAGCTTTGACAGGAGTTCATTTGTTGGCAAAATAGCCCTAGCTTAACGAGACTTTTGATTGAGGCCATCGCTGGTCACGAGTCCCACTTGCGGCACTAAGCAGGACCCGGCACCTACAATTGAAACAAAGGTAGCATTTTTGCAATTTCGCGTAAGCTTTAATTGTTTATAAAAAAATATTTAGAGGTGGCAGCCAACTAGAACATTATTTTGTCTGTGCTGATAAGTGAAGCCTTGGGGCAGTGAAATTGTCTTGAGGAATTTGAATTTGAGGCAGTAAAAGACGAGACAGAGGAGTGGAACGATTCTTTGGGGGATTTGGAGCTGGCACCATGTCCGCACTGCAGCGAGATCCTTGGCAGCAGCGTACATGACTTTACTTTTTTTTAATTTGACGAAAATTTCAAAAAACATTATTTTGTTTTTTGGGTTTGAGCAAATGTAGAGAAACGGCTAGTTTGCAGGAAGCGTTGGAGGAACACCTGAGAAACTGCCCCAATCTCGTGCAGAACATCAAGACAGAACCCGATTTTTAGCAATGCTGAGTGTTGCCAAATACCAAATATGATCTTGCCGTGTCAAAAATTTTGAAAAATTCTATGGTGGCAGCTGCGTTTTGTTTGTCTCTTTATTTTAGTTGTTTTGAATTCAAATACAACCAATATGGATACACCAAGTCATCCTGCATGAGTCGGTAAGGCGCAACATAAAAATCAGTATGCTACTGTAATTTATGCCCAAAAGTTAAATTTTTTACGGATTTTTGTTATTATAGTTTTTTGAGAGACCCGCAATCAAGCCCAAAGGAAACTTTTCACAAAGGGCAGCTTGTCAGCGGGCAAAAGTGGGAAAGCAAACAGTGCAAAAGCCGGCCGTTGACTTTGCCCCAGCTTCCATTCCACACTCACGCGCTCCAGGGCCCTAAATGGCAGCAAGTGAAGCTGAACTGCTGGAGAAACTCTCTGAAATCGCCGACTGCCAGGTTGAATGATTTTTGATAATTTGAAAAAAAATATTCTTGAACATTCTTGAAGATTTAAAACAACACTTTTCTCAGGTAAGCAGAGAGCAGAAAGCTGTCGATATTTTGCTAGCCCATATTTTGAGGCGGGCCTGGTGGACTCCTACGAGTATGCCTTTGCTGAGGCCGTGAACACGGAGGCATTCTTTCGCAGCCACTTCACCTCCTACGACACCCTTCTGCACCTGGCCAGCCTATGGGGCAGCTTCGCAAAGCTCGTCGGAGCCCACAATGCCTCGGTGCTTCTTTAGATCACTTATTTTCAAACTCTGGCCCGTCCTGGACCTCGAAGCTCCTGGCCTAAGCCCAATATGTTGTTAGAGACTGGGACAGGGGTGAGGAGAGTTTGTAGGAGCTGGAGCTGGTGCTGAGCAGCGGACTGAAGGGGCGCTTACGAAATGGCGGCGATGAGCTGATGGAGATTGAAGTGGAGTGGGAGCAGCTTCTGGAGCGCATCGACACTGCCCTCAACGCACACTTTGCCTCCCTCATTCCGCCCCCAGTCCTCAATCTAGGCTAGCCTAACCTCGAATCATCCCTTATCCTTTCAAATATTCCACCCATCCATTGCATCCAATCATTCGAAAGGGATATAAATGGGTTCATTCGCTCAGAGGATGGCCAAGTGAGCCTTGGGGGTGTTTGAGAGCGGCTGAAGCTGGTGGAGACGGGGCGGGGCAAGGGAGCGGGGAAGTCGCGACGGATGAGGAAGCTGGTGAAGACAGGCTGGACCTGGCTGGCCGTGCTGCGAGGGCTGCACAGCTGTCGCCGGCGCCTGGACCAACTTGCTTCTGCCCAAGCTCAACTTGCAGCCGTCAATGTTTGCCCACTGCTTTTACTCTTCAGCCTTTTTCAATCCGGCTTGTGTAAAAATGGTGCCAAGGTTTTCTAGTTGCTGTTGACAATTTCAAGGCTCTAACTCAAAATTTCAAAAAAACAATCCTGACAAAGAATGTAGTAGAGGAGGTATCATATGCAGGGGCGGATTTAGGGGAGACTTGGGCTGGTGGGAAAATGTTGAAAATGTTGAAAGAGGGGGGATGATATGTCAATTGCAGTGCGAAGTGTTGGCAGTGTACCCGGGCAGTGCGCGGCGACAGGGCGTGGTGGGCCAGGAGGGGCTGACCGTTTGGGCAGACGCTGAAGGAGCTCTGCTGGATGAGCTTCGTCTGCCGCGCTCAGTGCAAGCCTTCTGCTCTTCGCAGCAGGCCAGGCGGATGGCTTTCAAAGCGGAGGCTTTCTTTGGTTGGGCATTATTTGGTTTATAGTTTTTTGTTGAGCTGATTAAGGACGAATTGGAGGGTAAAATTGAATCTATTTATAATTTGTAGAGAAGGACTCCGAGGTGGATGCCAAATGGAAGTTTCAGTGTACAGCCGATGTCCTGTTGAGCTCGGAAGGTCGAATTCATTTCCTCCATGTGGGCAAAGGGCCCGAGGATTGGTTTCAAACCTCTGTCCGACAATTTATCCATGGAAAATTTCAGTTGTTTAATAGGTGCCCACCGGAAAAGATTATTTCCAAATTACAAAGCGTCCAAGAAAAAGAAAAAGATTCAGCCAAGGACAGTTCAGAACTTGTGATTACTCGATTATGAATGCTAGAACATGAAATGTTAAATAAACATACGCCATTACACCAAGTCTTTGGTTGCTTGCCAAAATTTTTCCTCTACTTACGTTTTTTGATTAATTGAATGCCACTTAGGAACTAAATTAATGCCTTTGAATCTAATTTAATGTCACTCAGATTTCAGTTCATTCAAAGTTTTTAGGCGAATTTTTGAGCGAAGCATGTATAAATCAAAGTGGTAGACAAACCACAGATTCTTGGTTTTCATTGACTTTGCTTCGTTGCGGTTGTTATCAAATTTCAGAAATAATCTCATGCATTTTTTCCGCCATCTTAATGTCTATTTCTTTGCTGTACTTGTAATGAAAGCGCTATCCAATGATCACTCCTTTTCGATGGCTTCACCCACGGTAGTCATCGCACATTCGATTTCCTCTATATCCAACGCCTCCGCATTTTCAGGCTTGCAATCCTCTTCGGTCACTGCAGTAGAATCAACAGTTAGCAGCCATCAAAATCTAACTAATTTTAAGCCATCATTGCCCTAAATTATGACTGCCCATGTGGTATTGAATTTTTTGAAAATTTTCAAAATTTTCAAATTCAAATACGTATATTTTTATGTAAGAAACGAATTACGCCGATTTAAAAAATCTGCATTTTCAAAATTTTCAAAATTTGCCTATTATATTTTTCCAATGAAAATGAAAAAGAGAATTGAATTACCAAAACTCCTCATGACAATTTTGATCATCTCAGAAAAGCTCTCTTATTGAGGAAATTATGTTTGCAATTCCGGAGGTTCCG
>JASANA010011103.1:0-17884 GCA_030248095.1 Ptycholaimellus sp. GST1_10 | reverse complement strand
TATTGCTTGCCTATTTTTTGTACCTTTATCCATGACAGACATACGTCCCTTCCCCTGAGACCCCCGCACCCCCGCCCCCCCTAAAGCGCCCCCCGCACCCCCCACCCCCCACAGACGTACCACGTGGGGGGTGCCTAGGGGGCGCCCCCCCCCCACCCCGAAAAGACCTACGTGGGCGCCCCCCTGACCCCCATCTGAGCCCCATACAAGTACGTTTGCCATGCCGTATTGCTTCTTAATCGACGCCACTCTGTTCTAATAGCCGCCAGAAACATCAAAGCAGTGAGTAGAAGTGGATCCTAGGCGAAGGCAGGCTGACAGCAGAGGACCTGCTGCCCATCCTCATCTGGCTCCTCCTTCGCAGTCCGCTGACGGACTGGAGTGCTCAGCTGGTCTTCCTCGCCCACTTCCACTTCAGCGCCGCTGCTGCCGACGAGCTGGCCTTCGTCCTGGCCAACTTCCAGGCCGCTGTTGGGAGGCATTTGAACGATTTTTATATCGAAATTTATCTTTTTTTCAAAATATTTACAAGAAACAAAATAAAATATAAGCAAGGAAAATATATTCATGATTATTTTTTGATGGATTATAAATTTTGAGTTTCTCCATATTGGACAGTTACAGGCCGCTGTTAGGAGGCATTTGAGAGATTTTTTAAAAATATTTTTATCCTTTTTTAGTTTTTTTAAAATATTTCCAAAAAGCAAAATAAAATATAAGCAAGGAAAATTCTATTTATGATCATGTTCTTGATCGATTATAATTTGTAAGGTTCTCCACATTGGACACGGCGGCCTGAAGGATGCTGTGAATGCCTGCTACGTACCGATGTCATCTAAAAAGGTAGTGCAAACACTAATTGAAGGAAGTCAAGAAAATTATCGCATTCTAGGATGAGAACAGTGCCAATATTGTCTTCGATCTCATCGCTGAGAATGACGAGGCAGTTTTGGTGCGACACTTTCAATGCCTGGTTCATTCTTGCTTCTGCTGATTGATGTTTCTCCATTTTGCCGCATTTTTATCCGAAATTTAGACCATCAATGGTTTTATGTGTTTTCAACGATTGTAAATTTGCCAGAATGAGGAGAAAGCCCGTCGTGAGCTGGACTCTGTGTTGGCCGCCTGCCATCCTCTCTGCGAGTGCTCTCAGTGCCTGGACAGGCGAAAGGCTTCGCTGACCCTGAAACTTGTCCAAGCTTCCTTTCCCTTTTCCCTGATTTTACAAGTTTCTCACTGGATTTAGGAAGATCACGAATCTGCAGCCACTACGCTACGTGATGCTTCGATTCTAGACGCACCTTTCCAGGATGGAATCACTGGTTGATTGAGTGCAAAAAAGCAAGTTGTCAGCAATCTTGTAAAATGTTCTAGCCCTGCACATGGCCGCTTGGCTGGACAGGACGAGTGTGGTGAATGCGCTGTGTCGCGAAGGCGCCAGTACAGAGGCTTGTACGAAGATTGACCTTACGCCACTCCACTACGCCTGCGTCGCCGATCACCAGAGCTCTGTGGTTGGGCTGGCTTTTGAGGGACCAGCGAGAAGGAGGATCCGTTTATAAAACAACTTTTTCATCATTTATCAATTATGCTATTGCTCAGTCAATAGATGTTCAATAGTAAAGTCAATAGTAAAGTCAAGGTTCAATAGATGCTGCATAGTTTACGAAACTTAACTCGGATACTTCTTGATAGGTTAAATGATATTCACCAAGACCAAATTGACCAGAGTTAGTAGAAGGGCAAACTGTGCACGTGCTAAAACATCAGTCCTCCAGCTAGAAATTTTCGTTTTACGACAAATCATTGATTAATTGCGTGCGACCAGACAAGCCAGATAGACAAGCCTGATCTTCTGATTCGTAGTTTTTTGCTCGTTTAAAATACTTTTCTACTCTACCGATTGATAATGTATGTATCATCAACAATTCGTGCCCCAGTTTTCTTTCAGTCAATCCCATCAGTCTTCCTTCATGCGAGATCATTGCTTAATTTCACCGGATATTTTCGCGGAAATCTCTTATCCACTGAACCATCTCCTTCAGATGGTCGTTCTCAATGCACTGGCCCATTCATGCCAATTCTACCACCCACTGAAACATCAGCATTTCCAGCTCCTCCTCCTGGGCATGGGCGCCAGCGTGGAGGCTCGGGACAGCCTCGGCAACACGCCCCTGCACACCGCCGCCCGCTTCGGCAGCCTACACGTTCATTCCGCCTCTATCTGCCCAATAGGGGCCCAAAGGAGTAGTTTGGGAGAAGCAGCCAAGCACTTCTACCTAAAGGCTGGGGTGGGGCTAGGGAGCCTGCTTATATTGCTAGGGCCATTCAAATATCAATAATCCCATGGGACAGGGCAGGTGACAGTATTGTTTTAGGAAGCCAATCCCCTGCCCAGTGCCATAGGATTATTGATATTTGATTCGCCCTCAGGTTCCCTAGTCCCATCCCAGCCTCTAGTACGAGTGCCTGACTACTTCTCCCAAACAGCCTCTGTCGATTCATAGCTGAGGACAAGCAAGTTGCAGAGCGTCAAGGCCCTGCTCTACTTCAACCAGGCAGGAAGGGGGCCGGCGGGCAAGCTGAGAGCGCGCAACGCCTGCGGGGACAGCCCACTGCACATTGCCGTACGTCTGGGGCACGGTTTGCACCCCCAAAGCCTAGCCTCATTCGGCAGATTTGCGCAACATTGGCCTACCCAATGCTTGTATGTTTCATGACGAGTTCTAGTCATCTTCCGTAGCAGTGAGAGTAATGGGACTGGCGAGTGCGACTGGCTATAATCAAACAATCAACGTTAGGGTAAATCAACTTGACTCGTTGCGAAGCAGCGACCTATTCATGACTTAAGTCAGATGTGGCCGGGCCGACATTGCTCTGCGATGTTTGGCCCAGGCTTTTAGGTCAAGCCATGATCCCCTTTTGAGTCAAAATTGCATAGCCAATAATGATGGTCTACAGTCACGATCCCTATGCTTTTCCACCAAGTGGTCATGCCAACGGTGGCCAATGTGCCAGCCTTTGGTCTTTCTTAGACAACTAGCGATGGTCCTTGAATTATTCTTGCTTGCTAAGACTACCCGATGCTTGGCCTACCCAATGCTGCTATGTTTCATGACTTTAACTAGTTATCTTGCGTATCAGTGTGAATCAATCGCATCAGTGTAAGCTTACGCCATCATCCGCTTCCTTTTGACCAGCCAGTTGTTTCCTGCAGGAGAGGTGGTGCGAGCGATGCTGGAATGCGGCGCATGCAGCACGGCCAGCAATGCTGCTGGGGAAACTCCGGCCAGTCTGGCTGCTTCCACTCGCCTCCAGCGTCTCTTGGCCTCAGCTGAACCGGCGCTGGACTTTGTCCTTGTTCAGACTGGGCTACCGCATTCGGACACGGTTCTTTCATTTTCTGCTACTTAGAAGCTACTTGTCAGTATCTTTCTTACCTGATATTTGTTAGTTTTTCGATGAGCAGAGAGGCTAAACATTTCCATTTGACCAGGTTTCATGTCTTTAGTGCTTTTGCAATTAGAACTTCAATGCCAATATGATTCACAAAAGTTTCCGACCAAAGTTTGCTTCGTTGCTTCCCTGATGGAAGGCATTTTCAGCAGAGTGAAGCTGCAGCAGATGGCTCAGAGACTGCGGAGGAGGCAGCGGTAATAATTTTCTGATTGGTAGATCTAAGCAGTAAAAAAACCATCTCCTTGTCTCAGGTGTTGCTGGAAGAGGATGCCAGGATGAGTCGCTTCCTGAAAGCAGTTGAGGAAAACGACCTTGCCAAGGTTTCTCATTCAATCTAGGCTTCCCCGCATGACCAGCTTGAATTCCAGGTCAAGCGAATGCTCCAGTCCAGCCAAGCGTCGTCTGGCACCAAGTGCCATCCACTGTGCCAGTGCAGCAAATGCGCTGCACTAAGATTGGTTGGCCTCTGGTACAAGGTGGGAGGATGACAGTGAAAGGACGGCTCTTTTGTGAGGATGAAGAAAGTGGTCTGGTGGAAAGGCCGTTGGACGTGAATGCAGTGGGCGCGAATGGAGAGGCTGGCATCCATGTGGCAGCTAGATTGGGATATACTCAGATGGTCCAGGTTCATTTTTATCCTCTGCTAAGGTGAAGTAGCAGTATTTGACGTAAGAGATTGTTTAAAATTAGGAGTCGATGAGATCAGACTTAAATTTTGGACCATAAAGCAACCTTGTGAGGTACTAGAAGTTTCAAGGCTGGAAAAGCTACAGTTCAATATATTTTTGCAGCGGTTTGCGTACATCATCAATTAATCTCAACCCACAAGTTCAGGATTTTTCAATTCATGCCAAAAAAGGTGAAAATTGCTAATTTTAGCGTTCAGGAGAAGCAATTGAGCAGTTATTAGGCAAAATCATGGAATCGGAATTGCACAAAATTTCTAGCTCATTATAAATGCAATAAAAAATTGCTTAGTGGCAAAAGTCTACCTACTGCAGCTGCCGATGTTTCACGCAGTGTACAAATTTCAATAGCAATATCGGGCACTAATCCTCCCAGCTCCCAGTGCACCTTGGCTTTTACAACAAACCTCAGCAATATTCCATCATCAGTGGTATAAATCAATAAAGTTAGGCGATTTAGAAATTTGCAAAATGTGCAGACAATGCCATGTGCTCTGCTTGAATCCACCAGTCAAGCTTCAGTCAATCAAATGCCAATTTTTTTAGCTCCTACTGCACTGCGGGGCTGATGCGAGACTGTCGGACGGGTGCGGGCGATCAGCATCGCATTGGGCAGCCATCGCGGACAGTCCAGGAGTCCTGAAAGCCCTGCAAGAGGCTGGCTCCCCGCTCTGCGAAGTCGACGATGCCGGAGATACGCCCGTTTTGCTTGCCGCATCTCTGGGAGCCCCCAAAGCTCTGGCCCACCTACTTCGGGTTATGGATTACTTTTAAGAGGCGATTGTGGTCAACGCTGAATCAGTCTCTGAGAGTACTAGGTTTTGGTTTCAATTGGCGATGAAACATCAGTTTGCAGCCTGTTCTCGCTTGCTTTGCAAAGATTGGATTCGTTTTTCTTTTCCAGGCGATAGGTTAAATCTGCACTTGCTCTAGCCACATCGTTCATTTTTAAATCTCATCCAAACTGAAACTGCCATGACTGATTTTGGTTTTGGATCGCAGTTTCTAGGCAAAGTCAACCGCTGATGAGATGCTCCAAACGATAGAGTAGAATGGAAAGAAAGAATTTGTAGGCAGAGTCATCCGCTAATCTATTTCAAAACGATATTTCCTGCAAACGATAAAGTGGAATGGAAAGAAAGAATTTGTAGGAATGTCCTTCGGCCGTGAGGCAGGCCAATCGGAGCAGTGGGAACACAGCGCTCCATCTGGCTGCGGCAAGCGGACGAAAATCGATCGCCCAACTCCTGCTTCAGTCTTCAGCATCACCGGGGGCTCTGAATGCCATGCGACTCATACCGGCTGACCTGGCTAAGGTTCCTACTACCTGATTTGTTTCAAAAAATTTTAAAAAATTGTTTTTTTAAAAAATTCAATTCAGATGCAATCATTAAAAAGGGGGTTAATCATTTTTGGTCAGTATTCCCGAAAATTCTGACATCTCCTTCTCAAAAAGGCAGTCTCCATATTTTGGTTTGACGTTTGAAGACAGCTTGAGAATGGTTAAGTAAACAATTTTGGTATTCGCGTTTTGATTTTTAGTGTACATGGTAATTTGTGGAGTTATTTTGAACAGCGAAAAGTAACTCCTAGAAATATGAAAACATGCGAAATTTTTAAAAATAGCATGGGACTTGCCAATTTTGCGTAGCTGATAAAAGCTCAGTGCCATTTTTCTTCAATTTTTATGCATTCAGTATTTTGTTGTAAAATTTAAAAGGAAAGTAGTTTGAACATTTTGCAGGATTCAAGTTTGCGTAGAAAGCTAAAACCCGTGTAAACGCAAGCACTTCAGGTACACTTCTGCGCTACATGTATTTTCATTTGCCTGGTGCTGTTTCATGGGACCAAGTTGTTTCAACTGTGATACTGTTTGATCGTTCGATGTTAGCTAAAAGTTATTGAAAGGTAAGAGATATTGGAACGGTATAAAATTGAACACCACGAACAAGCTGACAACTTAAAGCTAGTTTTCACAGTTATCGTGGAAAAAAGCTACTGCGAACAAAACGCGTCCTGTTCAAACTACTACTGCTCCTGCGCCAGGGGCCGTAACCGAGTAATGTTGGCAGTTTTCACAAATTTCCTGAGGGCGGGCTTGGAAGAGACTGAGAATCAGAAGACTTCGTTTGGAAGGATCAGACATGACGAGGCGACCAGGTACTAGTCACAGCTTCTCTTTCCTAAGTTGCAGTTATGCAGGTATCTCCTGCGATGATATGCAGGGTCAGGTATTGGGAGACATTTGCTACTACCTTGAAACCGTCTCAAAGGACGATCACACGCTGGTGGTTTTCGCGAAAAAGGTATTTAGCATCGCTCAGCTAGCCAGCAAGGAACTTCTCAGCCTCATCGAAGGCCTATTGATCCCGGAAGATGAAGAGATGGTGCTTCTTTGAAGCATTTCGCATCCTCTGAAAACCCTGCAAACCTGAAAGCCTTCAGAGGTACCAACCCCTGGCCCAGGCCTACTGCCGCAGCATGGGCGGTGGGGGGGAGGGCGGCAAATGGGCCGTTCCATCACTGAAGCAGTAAGGACTTGCCCTTTATCTGGTCAACTTGCAGCAAAAGAGCAAGTTGCTGCAATACTGGCTTTCTGGCAGGGCGGCCCAGGCGACGTAACGGTGCCAATTAGTCCATTCAATGCGAGCTGGTTCTTTGCCTGTTCTTGGTTGCTGGGGCCATCCAATGCAGTGAAATGTAAACGCAAACGGAACACACGCACGCACGGAAACAAACACAATTTGAAAAGTAACCGTTTGCGAACCCATGGCCCAGCGCATGGATCGTTTTGAGGCGGCCGCGAGCGAAATAACCAGAAACCGGCATATTTCTAGAGAAAATCCTTCAAAAACTTACTCCTTCTTCTCCTTCGCCTTCTTCTTCTTCTCCGCATCTATTCAACGGACCATGCTTCTAAGACCATTGCATTTAACGCGCTGTTTAGTGGCTCTTTCCATTGCACGCTAAAACTAAATGCAGGTGGCTCAGCAGACTCCACAATCGGTAGACTTATTTCGTTGACTTTGAACTCGGGTTAATCGAATTTTGGGAGAAAAGATATTCAATTTGCTTGCCGATAGTACCAGATATAAATAGTTAGAATTAGAGGCATAGCGGTTGCGAAAAGAGCTTTAGTCGATGTTTCAGTCAAACACAGCCCACCAAGCTATGATCGAAAAAGTTAATATACCGAGCCGGCAGGGATTTTTTTTCACGAGGTTTTTGAGCAGCCATAGCTCTATGAATATTATAGCTAGCACAACGTTCAGGCCACCATTGGAATTGACTGAGTCTCTTCTTTCGAACGGTGGTCTCAAAGTTGCGCTATGGCAAAAATAGCCGGAGCTAGGGCCGTTTTTCTGAGGGTCATTTTTGGCAATGACCCCTTGCCAGCAGGCTAACAATGTACAAAGTAGGCCTGTTTTCCAAAAACTACCCTCATACAAATGCCCCTAGCTCCGGCTATTTTTGCCATAGCGCAACTTTGAGACCACCGTTCGAAAGAAGAGACTCAGACAATTCCAATGGTGGCCTGAACGTTGTGCTAGCTATAATATTCATAGAGCTATGGCTGCTCAAACACCTCGTGAAAAAAAATCCCTGCCGGCTCGGTACTGGTTACTGAATTTGTAATTACCGCTGTTTGATCTTCTCGCATTAGCATTCGGCATCGATGCTGGAGTTGGGGCATGAAGCATCAACTCCAATTTTAATGGCGGCGCCTAGACATACTTCATTAGCTTTAGCAATTGCTGTGTCCCTGGTTGAATTGGGCGTGAAACATCAAATTATCCGCTGCTGATTTGTAGCTGAGCAGTTTGGCCCTCCTTCTTTCTCTGAGCTACTTTTTGCCATCGCAAGTTTGCTATCATGAGTTTTTGCCTTCATCCTAAATCCTTGCCATTAATGATTCTTAACTTTGCACTAGTGCAGAAAAAGAGGCAGGCTTTTTCGCTGGTTTGCCGATTCAGAGTTTAAAGGATATATTTAGTCAGAACTTTGACTGAAACGGATTTAGTAAATTGGAAAGAAATAATTTGCATGAATGTCCTTCAGCCGTGCGGCAGGCTAATCGAGCCAATGGGAACACAGCCCTCCAGTTGGCCACAGCAAGCGGACGAAAATCCATCGCTCAAGAAAACAACAAAATCCTATCTGTATTCCATTTACCCTAAAATTTTGATAAATCTTGTGCAGCTACAACATTAGTTCTGAAATGAATTTGAAGATTTGAATTGGTGTAATGGAGCGAATGAGTTTCGATCGTTTTGCAAAAAGCTGAAGCCGGTTTGATAACAAAGATCAGGTTTAAGAACGTGCTACATTTACTTTCACTTGCCTTGTGCTGGTTGTTTTATGGGACCAGTTTGTCCTAGCTGTGATACTATTTGATCATTTGATATTACTAGCTCAAGTTGAAAGCTATGAACGATAGATGATAGTGGATAGGCATAAAAAGAAAACGCCATGAACAAACGGACAACTTAAAGCTAGTCTTCACAGTCATCGTGGAAAAAAGTCACTGCGAACAAAACGCGTCCTCAACAGATAAGCAGGCAGATCAAAGCTATTGTGCTGTTCATTTACCGCAAAGCCATAGCCTGATGCATTAGGCAGTGTTCTCCTTTTCTCTGAGGGAACTCGTCTCCGCATTTGCCTTGTCTGCTGCGTCTACCGCCTCCACGTATTTGTACCTAAAACACCAATCGTTGTACCATAAGAGGTTTTTGATGTTATCAACTCACTAATTTCAGTCTACCAAAAAGGTAGAACTATCTAAATCGTATTCGACACCCCTTCTCCAAGTACGCTCTTTTCAAACATAACATTACAAATCGTTCAGATTTGATCATCTTTTTGACAAAAATCTACCAATAGATGGCCCCAGTCCGAAAGTTTGCTCGTTTCAAACAGTGACTTTTTCCAGTTAGCTTTTTTCAAACATTCTTTTAGATTTGATAATCTTTTTGACCAAATTCTACCAATAGTGGGTCCCAATCCGAATGTTTGCTGTTTTTGACTAAAATTCTACCAATTGTTGGACCCAATCCGAAAAGTTTGCCCACCGATAGGCAAGGAAGGCGAATATGAGCATGACGAGGGCCATTAGGAGAGCAAAAAGGAAGAATTCCCAGGCCGGGTCCGAGATGAGGTGCGATCCGCTGATGATCATGTCGATGGTGTTGCCCCAGGCCGTTGTCAACAGCCAGAAGGCCTTCAAACCAACCATATTGGTCAAGAGCGATTGGGGAAACCCAAAGGTGGACAGGGAATACCTGGAGGACGGATTTCATGGATGGAGCCGCCTGAGTGTAGCTGAACTCCAGCCCGGAAACGCTGAATAGGACCTCGCCCAGAGACATGAGGAAAAACTGGGGCAGCTGCAATTCGGGCCCCTACCCAATGCTCCGATGTTTCCGCCATGAAATAAATGTTTTCAGTTAAGCTCTTGATCAATCTGAAGTAGACGTCATTTTTAAAAATGTAATGTCAGTAAGGTCGAATTTCACCATGTGGCCAATTCTATTCCTGTTTTTCATAATCTACTTTTTATTTCAAACCAGCTAATACAATTATTTTTATGAAGACTATCATGATACTTGTAGCACCAGAGTGTATGAAGTTAATAATATATACCAATTTTCTTAACCCATAATAACGTTTTCTCAAGGTCAATGGTTTTTTTGCTTCCACTTTGCTCGTCATCAGCAAAAAGGGACTCTAAAAATGCACCTGGTAGAAGATGGGGACGTTGTTGCCGGGTATGAGTGGCAGGAGGTCAGCCTGAACACTTCCATTAGCCAGACTGAACACCGCCGCCCTCGCCTCTCCAGCCACAGCCTCGTAGCTGAGCAGGGGGCGATAGTTTCTTCCATCCGAGGACTCTGCTAGACCCACCTCGTAGATGCCTAAGCAGGGTGGGAGCTTCGGGGAGGATGGCTGGGGGAGAGAGGGCCAACCGTCATCCACGAAGCCGGGATCGATGTCCAGGAAGGGTGATGGGAGCTGGAGACTGGCAGAGCTGAGGATGGCGGCATCCTTGCGGACGACCATGTGCAGGCCCCTCTGCCCTCAACTAGGCTCTGGAGTTCCCAATTCCATCAATATATCCAGATAAAATTGAAACTGCGTCGCTGTTTTTTTATCAATCATTGGTTGCAGAATGTATTGCTCGAAATGTTGAAACATTGCCTTCATCAAACTTATGTTACACCAAATGAATTGCATTGATTCCTTCCAGAACATTAATCTGGAAGCTCTACTGTCCTCTTTTCAATCAAAACATCTAGATGCAATCGAAACTGAGTCGCAATTTTTTGTCGATCATTGCTAGCAAACCATAATTGTATTATTAGAAACTTTGAAAAATTACCTTCACCAAGCTTATTTTGCACAAAATGAATTGCATCGATTCCTTCTCGAGGCAAAAATTAAGGAAGGACATACCTTTGAGATCCTGTGGCAGAGCATAGAGGCGATATTTCTGCTTAATGGTCTTCTCGAGGGCGAATGTGAGGTTGCGGAGGAGAAAGGGACACTGGCCCCCCGTGTAGTAGTCATCGGGAAATAAAGCCACCAGATAGCCCATCTCATCACCAATCCGATTCCAGGCACTTTTCAGTTCCAGCTTCTGGTTGCAGGCTGGGAATTCCGGCATCTCCAGCTGGTACAATCCCTCAAACATGTATATCGGTTGTGCTTCAAAGCTATTCTTTCATTTGAATTTCTAATTGTACTGGCTTAGAAGCTGAAAAACCCAGCCTTCTCGAGCACGAAGAACAAGTTTAAGTTTTATTGAACTACAACTACATCGCAATTCTAAATCAAATCTTGCTAATCTAAAGGCTAACTTATGCCAGTCTGAAACCTCGCACACCCCAGCCAGACTACAAAGACTCTCTTCCTTCTCCCCTAACTGAAACGTTGATGATGGTGACGGGAAAAGCCTACCAAATAGATTCTTTAGCTTGAAAACCCATTCATACCATTTCGCTACTGCAAACGATGAAATTAGTAGCATCATCTGAACTACTGTTAGTAACAAATTCAAAATTTCAATTACAGAAGGGATATGCGTGGACAGCTGCAGCAGGTCAGAGGCATTCCCTGCCCCAGCCGTTGGTAGCTGAATGCAAAAGCCTGCCGCTCCCACGAGGAAGGCCGGGTGGAGAAGGCCGCGGGAGACGAGGCTGACGTTGACGTTGCCGACGGGTGCCTTCACCACCAGCGTGCGATTCACGGCTAGTTGGACAAAACCCGCACAGCAGAAGCTCACAGCTGCCAAGGCTCCCCCGATGCCTGTCAAATTTATAGCTATTGATGGTGTTCATGTGCAGCGACGGAATATTGAGATCGGAGAGCAGTTGGAATGGTATGTGTCAATCGTGAAACATCAGTAGTATGAGTAGAAGATGGTCAACAAGTTGAACTGCAAGGCAGAGTGCGAAGCGATTTGCAGAGGCTAGCTGCTTTGAGCTAGCATGAAAGATGGAAGTTTGATGGGAATTACAAAGGCTGCCGGGGATGGTTAAGAATCATAGTTGAGAATTTCCATCTGATTTCTGATTATATACTTTGGAAGTGAAGCTCCAAAACATGCGACGTAAACAATTCCACAAACAATCAGCTATTTAATTTAAAAAATAACATACAAGTGAATCCTCTCTTCCTATGATGATTGAAAGTGCTTTTAAATAACCTATTTTATTTAGCTGATAAAACATTGGAAACCTGAGTAGACCGCCTAGCAAAGAACCAAATGAAATTCGCAACCCATGCGTCGCAGCGGGGCGACATTGAAGCCGGCGCTGCGGAGGCGAGGAATGAGGGCGTTGACTAGGGGCACGAGGAGGATGATGAAGATTGGGTTCAGTAGCTGCACTTGGTCCGGCAGCACATTGAACCCGCCCACCCGCCCGTTCATCCGTCGTGCCTAGGGCAGCCTCCAGGTATTTATCGCAGAATGAGCATTTTAAAAAGTGTCTCTGTCCTAACTCTACGTGTGCTTCAACCTAAGCCTTAACCTAAGCCAAAGCGTGACCATGTTTGGCGTTACCCAAACCTGGCACGGCCAAGCGTCCTTTCCTCATGTTTCATCCAGCTATTGCTTTTCTTGTTGTCAAAAAGCTCGATCAATGTGGTAGCATCAATGATCAATCAATCAGGTAGTATAAAAAAAACCTGAAGGACCCAGGTGGAGCCTTGTTGGTCGAAGAGGGCCCAGAAGACTACGACAGGGGCAAAGATGGTGCTCACGCTGGCTAGCGTTTTCACGGACTCTATGTGCTCCCGTCCGAATCTGCCAAGGATTCTTTTCTCTTTGAATTATTTGAAATAGAATATTACAATATTTTTTTTAAAAAATGAATTGAAACCAGCAAAAAATTTTTAAGAAATTTCAGTGATAAAAAATAAACTAGATTTGATAGAGGCCAACTTAGGCGATGCATGGTCGAGCCAGTGCTGCTTCTTGGGGCCGCCCTGACGCAGTTTGTTCCGCAGGGCGGACCAGATGCAAGCCACGACATCCCAGAGGACGTTCGGTTGCAGGGCTGACTTCCGATAGAGCGGTGTTCCGAGCAGGAACAGGAAAAAGGCCAGCACCTAAAGCCAGCAAAATTTAATGGAAAATTAAAGCCAGCTCTGTGAGGCCAGTGCTGAAACAATTTCGGCAATTAAAATGGCAGCAGCTTTATTTTGGTAGACTCATAATTGCTTCAAGAAAAATTACAAAAAAATTCAAAAGTTTGGGAAATTTTTTGATTGGACTCAAGGACATACAGCCAACCATGAGTATGCCGGGAACTCCGAAGGCCAGTGGGTAGCAGTAGGGTGAGCCGAGGCATTGAACTCTGCCGCGGAGGGTTGGGATAATCAGAATGGCCAGTAGAGAGCCAGCATTGATGGACAGATAGAAGAAGGAGAAAAAACGCTCGATCTCCCGCTTTTGGCTCTTCAAACATTTGCTCGTCACAAACTTTTCTCGAAATTGACCAAATTGTCAATAACTCATCAAATTTTGCATTGTTATGCCTTGTAGCCTTTTTATGGCACAAAGCTACAGGCTAAAAAAATTTAGCTTCAATTGCTGACCAAAGAAATAACGATAAAAATGATTATAAAAGGTATGAAAAATAAAAAAAAATAAAAAAGAGAGACCTTATGGAACTGATCAGCCCCAAAGGCAGACACGCAGGGCTTGATGCCGCCCGTAGCAAAGGCGATCACCAGCAGTCCACTAATATCCAGCGATATGCGCAGCACATGGCCGAACACCGGCACCGCTCCCAGCGTCAGCTGACAACTCCAGTCTTCTGATTTCCTTTCAGAGTAAGGAGGAAGGAAAGGACAAACAAGGACGTGTCCAGCAACGTAGACGATGGAGACCCAGAGGATGACGCGGTAGCGGCCGAAGAAGTTGTCGGCGAGCGCGGAGCCGAGCAGCGGCGTGAAGTAGGCGATGCTCACGAAGCTGTGGAAGGCCAGCGTGGCTTTGGCGTCCGAGAAATTGTGCTCCTGTCCAAAGGCTGAATTCTCAGTTGCACAAATATGAGACATGGAAAAGGAGATGGCTTGACTTTTTTCTTTCTGTCCCAGCAGCACACTATGCTTTGACCATGCAATGAAAGGTTTCATAAAACAATGCAGCCAGAAAAAAACAGATTCATGCAATTTGAGCGGAAAATATAACTACAATGAATGTTGGATTTATGTTCTCTAATTTATTCTTGCGCTTTGGTCCTAAGCAGTCCTTCAAAAGCTTACTGCAATGTTTCAGAAAAGAATGCCGCTAGAAAAAATACTGATTTATGCAATTCCTTAAAAAAGAAATCGTGAAAGCAAAAAAGCACACCTAGCATCCCGCCAAACAGATTAGCACCACAATTCCACCTGACTGAAGTACAGCGTAAGGATGGCTCGCATTCCGTAGAAGCTGAAGCGTTCGCAGAACTCGCTGGCGATGATGAAGATAACGGAGAGCGGAAAGGCTCCACACAACCTCCGCGCTTTCCTCTCCTTCCCATCCTCCGCCTCCATCTGGCCAATTCCAATCCTTTCACCCATCTGATAGATCTGATTGCAATTCAGACCAGAGGCCGCACCCCAATCCCCATAATTACAGCCTTTTCTCTAGATGGCCCTTCTTTATCAGTCCACACTCTCTCTGTGGCAATTGTGACGCAGGAATCCCTGCCCCAGACCTCTGCTCAAACAAAAACCACTCCACCCAGTGGGCTGGCTGCCAAGGTTCTATTTAGTCTAAACTGCTCCCAATATATCCTTGTCCACTGTTCTGGGTCCTATGGGCATCAAGGAAATGAGAAAACTGTATTCGACAAGTCTATGCCCTTTTTGAAAATGATTTCTGCAATCAATGCGATTTTTGCGAACGATACTTTAGAGTTACGTTACTGAGGGCCCAGCACTGTAGAGGGCCAAAGAAGCAGGAAACAATGATACCACAGCAGACGTCCTGAGCAGGGGGCGGTCAGCCGATGGTTCCTCCTCTGCAAACCAGCTTTTTCTAGGCCAACCAATCCCTCGGAGATGCCAGGTATTCGCCGCAAATCGACTTCTGTTGAAAAAAGATTAGGTGAAAGCTCCCGTGAAAGCTCCAAAGAGAGTGACGCTTAGCTTAGGTTCAAGCTTAGGTTCAAGCTTAGATACAATCGGTATAGCGACCATGAGAGACCTATAAGGTTTGCAGTTTGCGGCAAATACCTGTAAAATCGTTCTAGCTACAAGCAGGTGAACTGCACATGGGCTGTGGGACGGAAAAGGCATCCCATAAAGCCGCCGCAGTCTCACAAGAAGCGGGAATGTGCCCTCATAAAGTTGCTCACCTGGACTGCTCATGGCTCACTCGGCACACAGCAGGGCCTACGCACTGCAAGCACAGGGCCACGATAAGCTCTGCGCACAGGCAAGGAGTGGCGGAAGGAGAGTGAATTGCGGCGCGTGATTCAGTTGGAGAATACGAGCGCACCTTTACGATCGTCTAATGCCCGGCCTTCGTGTCCTCTCTGTGTGTGCCGCATCTCTCTACCCTCCTCCCTGTAGGCGGAGCAAATTTGCCCACATCTTTCTGGCGAGGGGGCCTTTGGGGTGGCACCAAATAGGGGGCAGTCAGGTAGGAGGGGGCTCTGTTGACTGGAGAAATGGGGAGGGCTAATATTTTCTGTGCAAAGCGGGTAGGAAGAAGCGCATGGGTAGGAGGCAGGAAATTTGGTTGGGTATTGAAGGCATTGCTTGCTCTGGCTGTGTGATTCGATGATGACGCGGAATGCATGTGCACCAAATGTCTCTTTCCTGCAGTTACTTGGGTCAGCCAAGGTGAAGTAAGCATGGCTGGTAACGCAGGCATAACCAGCGCTAATTATTTTCAGCTAAAATTACAAAACACCCATCATACATGTTTCATCAAAATACAGGTTGAGGCGATAACCTTCGAATTTGATTTGGGTAGTCCACAGCCGCCACTCTCAGCTCAGCCAGCTAACCTCTTCTATTGTAGCAGGTTCTACTCTGGGGCCTCTTTGTTTTGTTCTGTTTACCATGGGCCTAGTTGATGAACTAAATAAGATTTGTCACTGTTATGCGTATGCAGATGATTTGAAGCTTTTTAGCAAGGATCCTGCCTGCTTGAAGCTTTAAACTTTGTTGAGGACTGGTGCCAAACTTGACAGCTTAACCTAGCACCTGAGAAATGTTTTGTTTTACCTATAGGAAAAGCCACCATTCCTGTGAGCTCAATAATAGGAAGCTTTGATTTACCTTCTGTCAATAGTTGCAAAGACCTGGGTATTGTTATGGATCAGGGTCTTAGCTTAAAACTACATGTTGAGAACATTGTTAAGCAAGCACGAAAAGCCTGTTTTGCCGTCTCTCGTTGTTTTCTTATTGGTAATATGCACCGTCATAGGCACAGGCAACAACATTTTGCAAATCGTGTGGTCTCAACGTGGACCTCTCACTCGGATGGGGCGATAATGGGATCCCTTGCGAATTTCCTGGTTGCTGTCTCAAATGATGCCGCTGATTTGATCCACTGAGTGGTAGCATTCTCTTGGATGTACACTCCTCTCACTTTTCGGACATCAACTGTTTTACTACATCCTTGCTCATTGCCTCCAATTGGTATGCAATGCAGTGCCGAAAACGACAAAATGAAAAAAAATCCAGCAACTTCAATTCCCGTATCATCTCGCAACCTTCTTCCCCCAATCCGTTTCAGGCAAGCTCATCCGCCATTTAGCTCCCATTCGCTTCTCCGTTATTCCTCCGCACGATGGGCCTCAAAGCGCCAGCTCTTTGAGCGGGGTATTCTAAGGCCCCCATTCTTAGGCATGCTTTGGCCAAAGCCCATTTTGATGGCAAATGCTGTGCAGTCACTTAGGTCATGGCTGAAAATGTATGCATAAACAGCAACACATAATAACCATATATAATCAAGGCTATTGATACTTCTGAATCCTGCTAAGGCTACAGGGTAGATGTTTCAGCACAGTACAGGATGGGGTCATCAATTAAAGTATCTAATTGGTGCTCGGGCCTGATTGAATGACAAAGATTCAAAGTACATCATACATCTAAAGTATCCAATGAGATTAGATTTGCTTGCTCTTGCTTAAAGGATAACCGATCCAGCATCCCCAATTCTCTTCGCATCCTTCTTCCCCAAATCCATTTCACTCCAGCTGATCCGCCATTTAGCTCCCTTTGCATGCACCCCAAAAAAACCCCTCCTCCATTATTCCTCCGCACGATGAGCCTTAAAGTGTTGGCCCCTTCGGGGCGCCGCCTATTCGAAGAAGAGCAGGGTAATCTAAAAGGCCCATTCTTAGCCGGCAGGACAGGCAGGAGGGCAAAAAGCCTCCCAGCTGAAAGAGAGCTGGCGGCGATGACAAAAGGACGGGGGGCGCCCTTGGACTGCTGTTTAGCGCCCCCTCTTCGCATTCTAAGCCAGAGCACAAACAGACCCCATCCCCCTCTGGCGCCCCCCTCATCACGAACACCTCTCCTATTGGGCGGCTCTGAAAAGTGGAGGGGGCGGGACCGCCTTTGCCGCAGTTCCGGAGCCCTGTCGTCCAAGGAGAGAAGAGGGGGCTCTCAGATTCTGTCTCAAACGCTAGGAGCAGAGGAGGAGAGAAGCCCATTCGTCATGCGTCTGATGCTGCTGCTGCTTAGCTGGGGTGGTTTCGGAGCAGTGGAGATGGCGTTTATTGGTGAGTGCTTTGATTGGCAGAGACTTGAGTGCAGCATTGTGCTGTTGGCAAACTGGCTGGTCTGGCTGATGCCAACAAGGAGAAGCAAGAAGGGGCTAATGCTCATGCAATATGGTTGCAAAGTTGCTTTAAGATAACTCCCACAAAACTTGCCACCCTTTAACAGCCTTTTTGGATCGTTTTGTTCTGTCTTTTGCATGGAAGCATTGCGCCGGCAGAAAAAAAAATAAGCCGATGTTTCAGGCAAACACAGCCTGGAAAGCTAAGATCGAAAAAGATAATTAGAAAGGGGAGAATCAGTTTCTGTTGAGGTGGGCGGCGGTACCAGGGTGCGGCCTGCGAGTTCAGCTCAGGTGGCTACAAGGTCAGCTGGCGAACGGAAGGGCAGGAGGTCCTGTTTGACCTGGAAACGGAGCTCAAAGAGGCGGAGAACCGATGGACCGGCATCGGGTTCGGCGATGAAATGGTCCTTTTGCATTCTCTCGTTCATCTCAAATACGCCATATCTGT
>JASANA010011101.1:0-24808 GCA_030248095.1 Ptycholaimellus sp. GST1_10 | reverse complement strand
TGTTGGTCTTGGTTTCATTTACGTATTGCTGGGGGAGAAATTTTCTTGAAATAAACTCAGAACAATCAATTTTTGAAAAGGGCTTAAATTTTGGATGAAAAGGCTTTAATTTTGGCCTGCCGATGGTACCAGTTGTTTTCTCAACTTTAAATACACAAAAATGAAAAAGATTGCCTGAGTAGGATTCGAACCTACTAGCTTCATCCATCTGTCCAATCGCTTACACCATTACACCACATGGCTATTTAGTTCACTTTAGGATTTATGAATAAAAACAATAGATCAGGCACAGGGACCGGAGAGGGGGGAGGGGGAGAAATGAATACCTACTATCGTCCATTGAATAGATGCGGAGAAGAAGAAGAAGAAGAAGGAGAAGGAGAAGAAGAAGGAGGAGGAGGAGTTCGGACAAATGGTTTTGAGTGATTTGCTAATGATTGCTGCAACTTTCTTGCGATTTCTCGCGAGTTTTGGTAAATTAGAGGATGCTCTTTCCAATGGAAAAATAATCAAAAAAAATGGAGCTTCCTGTGAGGAGCAAGAGCCTTATCAAAATTAAGATCTAGCAATAACCCTCAAAACGTACACCTGGGTCAAAAAGAGGGGCTGGGCGCTGACACTGCGCTAAAGCTCCATTCGCGCCAGCCCAATTAAACCTTATCTTGCGCACACAATCAGTAGAGCTGCCTATAAAAGGCGATTGGATTGAGCCATTTTTCAGTCCCCAAATCCCTTCTATAATAAGCCCAACACCTGGCCGTTTGGACGCAATATGTCTGGCCACCCTTCGTCATAAGCTGCCTCTTCCACTCTCCAGGCTTCCTCTTCATCTTGCTCTCATCACATGGACATGAGCGGATGATGAAGAAGCTTGGAAGTGGAGATTGGTGCACTCTCTTCGACCCTGCCCCACAGTGACCACATTTGTGGCCTCTGGTGTGGGCTAGCCCTCTGGGTTGACGCGACCAAACACTGTCCTCCCAATCCAATGTTCACAACCAGCTGTTTCCCACCTTCCTACCCACAATCCTTGACCCACCTCGATGTCATCCTGAATCCCCATCGCTGGTCACGAGCTTCCATTCCATCTCCACCAGCAACCCTGGCCCCAGTGCGACGGGGCCTTTTGAGATTGGCCGGCACTGGGGAACATGTGGTGTGCTTGCTGTCCAAAGTCCCTCAAACATCTGCCCAAACATCTCCTGCTTTCAGTGATGGGCTCAGGTTAGTCACCTTCTTTCTTACAATTAGGGGCTAGGCATGGATGGGTATGATTTTGTCTCAACCATAGTACGATTTTGTGAGGGACTGGGCTAGTTAATGTGGATGGGGAGGTTGAAGCTCCAGCAGCAGTACCAAATCAGTTTTTTAAAATCTGTTTTCATTCATCCAATGTTTAAGCATTTTTAAAAGTAAATCTGGTCAAAATTTAATAAAAAAAGGGTTGTTTACAAAACGAAGTTAAGTCTCTTGCCCATTATCTTTAAAGGACCGACAGATGTATATCGTCGCAAGAATCACTGGGTATCGCTAGGACTTCTGAACTGGAAATTATTCTATCTTTGCTGTGCCTCTTTGTCGTTCGACTGCGTCCCTCTTTCTACTACACATTCACGTCACACTATGCTGAGGGCATTTGTAAAACAACTTTGCTCAAGCCATTATCTACCCAAACTTCTCACATATTTCCGCCAATTAACAGCGAAAATGCGTTTACAATTTGCCTAGAAGAAATGAATATTGTAGAAATGGATGCATTTGCAAGCTTTTCAAAGCCCTCTAAAATGCTATTATGAACATTTTGTAAGAACGTTTAAGGACTGCGCTTCGTTGTCATCTCGCCATTCAAATGGGCAAATTGGCATGTGAACTGTGCTTGGCGATCACAAACAAAATCATTGATCGCTAACTTCGTTTCATTACCATGGCGAAAGATAACGTTCAAACGATAAATGGCTAATTGGTAACAAACACTCTTTGGCAGCAGCAAAACCACTAAGAAACCTAGAATAATTGATATAAGTCTTATTTTCCTCTTCTGCATGAATACAGGCCAGCGGCGCCCAAAGAGACCGACACCGCCAGCAGACTCAAAATCCCCGCCACTATCGAGCCTGCAACCAAGTGCCCCCCCCATAGCCTCAATCGCAGAAAGCCCAAAGGCCAGCTAACTGTAGGGACAGATACAGAAGGGAGATGAGGGCAGATTTTCTCGCGAATCTTGGTTGCTTCCACTTTTTACCGCCTGTTCAAAGAAACCCCGAAATAACGAAATATGAAAAAAACGGAAATTGAAAGTAGCCAGAGAGTGCTCCAGAGCTGATAGCTGAGCCTGGACGTCGATGAAACCGACCGGATCAGCTGCTAAGCTGCGTCGCTGACGGGCCAGCTCTTCCTGGACCAACTCTGCCAATTCAACTACCATTCACCGGGCTTTCTGCTAGTTGACAGACAGTGCGACCTTGTCCAGAGCCTTCCACCAGCTCTGTTGGCTCGGACGTCGCTAGGGTTAGTTGGAGGCGGAGGGATGGAGGCTGGCAGGGGCGCGGGAGAAGTGCTGTTGAGGGATGGGCGCGGGAATCTGGTCGGCAGACGCTGGACGAAAGGCGGAAGGAGGAGCTCCTCTGTCAGCAGCTGGACTGACATCCTTTCGTCGCAAACCGGCACAGGGCACGGCTCGCCCGGCTCCTGTCCTCCCAGATGGTTACGTCCTGAAATACGATGCTCATGCTCTGACTTACTTTGATGCTGATGCTGACGGTGCACTGGAAGTCCAGCAGTGGGTGATCGGGGTACTTGAACACGTGGCTCTGGGGGCACAGGACAAGGGTTTTGGAGGGGGATGCGGAGAGTGAGGGGTGGAAAAGGAGAACCGGGACCCCGGCCATGAGGTTGCTGAGGTATTCGGGGCTGGGGAGGAAGTGAACATCCTTGATGCAGCCGCGCTTGTCGATGAGACTCACGGCCCGCCCGCCCTCCGCTGCCCACGCCGCAGTTGTGAATGCGGATGCAGAAGCGCTCCTCCGGGACTAGGCTCATTCGCTCATCCCCAGACATCCAATATTGCAAACTGTGATTCAAAACTCTCTCCAGATGGAGTTTCTGAGCGACAGTTTGAGATAAGCTGTTCCTACTTACTGTAAAGCGACTCGCAGGTCCACTTGTAATAGACCTGAAAGAAGTTCATGGCTGAATCCATCTGGTGTTAGGGTTAGCTGTGAGCCTTGTTGCCGACGGTGGCAAAGGTGATGGGCTCACCGTCCGGGCCGCCCTCTAGCAGCTCGTAGCGACAGGTGGGCATGTCCGTCTGCCGCGTCACCATCTCCGTCGTCAGCATGCTAGCCCAGCCAGCTCAGTGCACCGTCTAGCTTTCTTCTTGGAGGCAAAGGACCAACCTGACCAGAAGGCTCTGCTCCACCGTCTTGTCCGCCTCCATGTAGAAGAACTCCAGCCGCGCCGCCTGGTCCACCTTTGTCACGAACAGAGGATGAAAACTGAACTAGACACTTCTGGGAATGAGCTTGCTTTCATTGCCCGTGCCTACCTGAGAACTAGTGTGGCGCGTACAAAGACGCCGGAGGGATACAGGCCCCTCAGTCGCTGCAGGCCACAGTCTTCGAAGGCCAGCTCCAGAAAGGCTTCGCTGTCCTGCCCAGTGCCCGGCACTGTGCAGCCCTGCTCCCCATGTCGTCCCTCCAATAGAAACCGCCTCGCAGTTAGAAGATTGAAAGGGGGGCTTTGAATGAATGACATTGACATAAAGACGACCGCTGAATGCGGTCTGGGTGCGGAAGCGAACAGCCAAACTGGCGGGGCCGCATAGGATCTCTGGCTCGCCTATGGGGCCGTTGTCGATTGGCATGGCTCCGGCGAAGTCTAGCAGGAGGGCGAGGAGGAGGTGCATCCCTTGGACTGGATGAGAAATGATCTGGGCTCTTTGGGCGCAAGGTCAGGATGAGAGCTGAAACTGGTGTCTGGACGCCCAGAGAGGCGAGCCCCAGCAGACCACTGGGGGCTGAAGAAAGACTGGTTCAGGCGCATCGGAGGAGAGAAGAACAAATCGGCGCCCTGGGTCCCCTATCGCTGGCGTCCCCTTCTTTCCCATAGCGCTGATCATAATTCACTGCCTCTTTTGCATGATGGATTGGCGGACGTACGGCAGACTTTTTTTGTTGGCCAAAAGTTCCGCTGGCGAAATTCCATTTCTGCGAAGAAATTCATTAATTTTCTCTTGCACCATAGTGAAATTTTTGCGCAAAAGACCGTGGAGAGATTTTTCGCAACCTCAACGTCTCAGCTATCTTGGAAAATATGTTATTTATTTCGTACTTTTGGTAATTATGATTTTTGAAAACGTAAAGTGAATATCCCAAAATATCGCACAAAGTTAGCAACAAAGTCTCTTAGTGACAATTCATTCAAACCCTTTTCAAAATGTTAAATGTCCTTTAAGCCTCCCGAAACTACGTTAGACAAATTCTGGCTGCTCCTCACAGTCTCTCTGCTGCCATGCCTTCTCTTTGAATTTTCAATGGATCGTTCAAACTCCAACCACATGTTGCCCAAAAACGTGTCCAAAGGCAACCCATGGTGTTACTGTTTACGAAATCCTCAATGTCATAAATGCGTGAAAAAGATGATCGAAGGGCTTAAATTGGGCGGAGAAGTTATAGCTTGGGCTTTGACCACGTGAGAGGGAAGAGCGAGTGGCATGGCTTTCGGCAGGAGTCAATAAAGGGCGGGGGCAGGCAGCGTTGTGTAAAGTGGCGAAGCTCAGCTGCACACGGCACTCTTTCTCTCTGTGCAGCGCCAAATGTGAAGAGGCAGGCTTTTTCTATCCGCCCCTCTGCTCCCAACACTATGTGAGTCAACATGGATCCAAGTATCCGTTTCCATAGCTTCTCCGGTGAGCAATATGAGCAAGGCTGGCTTGGAGGAGATGGGGCGGTGGGCAGCGCTGGGCGCAAATTGGGCATGTCTAGGACTGCTGATGGCGCTGGTGCTGGGCGAAATGTATGCTCTCTTCCGCACCTTTCGACTCCCCTTTCTACTATCAGCTGTCAGCGAGCCTCAGAGCAGAGAACTAGAGCCTGCCCAGGACATTTCCATGGAAGAAGGTACGAGAGAAAGATCTGTCTTTTTCATAGCCACCTCAAGCCGATCTCCCCAGCGCCCTTTGATTGTAGGCGATCAGCTAATCATGCAGAGTTGCTCTAGGGAGCATTTGGTCGTGCGACTTTGAGTCGATAGCCGGGACGCCGGTGCATTTCGCGAATGGGAAAGTGAAAGCCGTGGACCAGGAGCTGATGCGTTTCCCTTGGACTCTGGACGCTGACGACCTTGGCCATGTTCTCTATCTCCTTCCACAGCAGTGGGCTGTTCATCCTCAGCTAAATTCAACTTCACTACAGACATCCTTCCTCCTCAACGACGCCTGCGCCTTGTCTTGCTTCAAGCACAACAAATGCCTCACAGGTCCTGTCAGCTGAGCTCAAAGGCTGCTCCAATGTCTGCGTCCACTTTGACGTGGCCATCACGCAGTTCCTGCCCAGAGGCGCTTGCTTCCTCTCCCAGCTCCACCTGAGCAGCATCCGCTGCGCCGGCCGACTCAACCGCGCCAAGTCCAGAGAGATCTGTGCCCACCTTCAGTAGATGGCTTTCGTGGGCATGGATTTAAACAAGGAGCTGGCAGTCACCTGTGGCTATCGGAAGCTGGACGGCCGACCGAATAGGGAAGCAGGGGAAGCTGGGGAGGGGAAGTGCGTGGGCTGCAAGTGCAATGCGGGGCGGCGGCTGGCCGGCAGGGCCTGCCAGCGGAAGAGCGCCCCGCCTAACGTCAGCTGTCAAGAGCGGGAGCGCTGCGAAGGCGGCTCCGCCTGCATGTTCGGCGTCTGCCTCTGCCCCGCGGACAGCCTCCTCCTGAACGGCGTCTGCCAGAGCTCCGCCCCGCCCAGCAGTCCCGGCCAGCCTTGCGCGGCGGGCACTTTGTGGAGGGCGCGGAGTGTCTGGTAGGCGTCTGCCGCTGTCGCTGTGTGGAGGGCGGGGAGTGCTCCCTGGTGTCCGGCCAGGGGGCCAAGCCGGGCAACAGCTGTCGGGTGGGCCAGGTCTGTCTGGGCAGCAGCGTGTGCATGAGCGGGAGGTGTACCTGTCTGGGTGGTCGGATCCCGTCCGGAGGGAAGTGCGTGGAGCCGGGGGGGGGTGGGGGGGGGGCGTCTGAAGCCCGGCGATGCCTGTCAAGCCAGCGGGGACTGCGGCGGGGGCTCCAGATGCTTGGCCGGACGCTGCGTTTGTCCGGCAGGGCAGCGAGCGGTGGATGGGCTTTGCCAGACTGAATATCCGATGGCGCCCGGCAACAGTTGTGAGGGCGGGAGGCAGTTCGGAGGCGGGAACAGTTATCAGAGCAGCCTCTGCACTTGTCCAGCCAATTTCCAGCCAGTCAATGGCCTGTGCATGGCCCAGCCGACAAGGCCAGGCCCGGGAGAGCCTTGTAGGCCAGGCGAGGCTTGCTCCGGCGGCTCTCTGTGCAGAGATTCCCGCTGTCAGTGCCCGAGCGGCTTCCAGCCTTTGAGAGGGAGCTGTCAAAGAATTGCGACTGCTAGGCCAGGTGAAAGCTGTGCTCACGGTCAGGTCTGCATTGGTGGAGCCGCCTGCCTCAGCAACCGCTGCACCTGCCCCTCCGTCCAAGTCTCTGTCAACTTCACCTGCACCACCAGGCAACCAGCCATCTCAAAGCCAGGCGAAAGCTGTCAAGCCACCCGACGCTGCTCCGGTGGGGCCTTCTGCGATGCTCAGCTGGTCTTTGCCTGTCCCACCGGGAGAACTGCTCAGAATGGCCAATACGTGTTGGCACTGGCGCCACTGGGCCCTGGCCAACCTTGCAGCCCTACTAATCCAGCTTGCACCAGGGGCACTACCTGTCAATCCGGCCTCTGCACCTGTCCCCCGGGCACCCAGCTGCTCAACAACAGCTGCCAATGTCTCCCGCCAGCCCAACCCGGCCAACCATGCCTGGAGGGGCAATCCGGTCTGGGCGGGGCCAGCTGTGAGCAAGACCTGTCCTCTGTCACCTGTCCTCCGGGCCCGCAACCTTCAGGCCCTCTGCACCTGTCCCATTGGCTCCAGCCCCATCCAGGACCTATGTCTACAACCAGCTAACCTCGGCCAAGCCTGCCTCCCCGGCCAAGGCTGCAGCGGCGGCGCGGAAGTCTCAGCGGCCTCTGCTTCCTGCCCTCCAGGACATCTCCCTGGCAAAAGGCTACTGCTGCCCCGCGGGACCATAGCCCCGTGGATGCGCCCTGCTTTGCCAAGTGAACAGCGCACAGCGAACGCGGACTGCGTGAACAGCCAGCGGGCACCTGCCGGGCGAGTCTTCACGGGGTGGCCGGCGCCTGCGTCTCCTCCGGCCTCATCCTCCGGCATTTGGCATTAGTCGTAACGAGTATTTGATTGAACATCCCCAACGCTTTGTCTGGGCCTAGGACGAGGAAGAATAGAGCTCATGAGGTTGAGCGCAGAGCACTGGGCGGAGCTTGGACCCAAATCATGGCTCGTCCCCGTCTGCGCTCCTTCGTTCAGGATAGGTTGCTGGAGCAGACACCTATGCATGGCTTTGGATTCATCCGCAGTGAGAACTGGAAACTAGAGAACGTCTTCTGGTCTCTCTTCCTTCCTCAGGGCATTTGGTATCGGCCATAACGAGTACTTGATTGAAAAACGAAAATTGGCCTTTCTTCTTCAACTTCCCCCTTTCTCCTTTCCTAGAAGCAAGTTCTTCTTCTTATTTGCTTCAGCGAGCTTGCACACTTACAGTGTCATTGTGATACTGGCCTCGTCCCTGCTCACTGCGAGAGACGTCAGCAGATTGGTAAGCAAGTAAGATGCTAGTGATCTGAAAGCCAGGGAGGAATGAAATGGGCAGGTGCAACGCTACAGTTCCAAAGAGACAAGCTATGCGTCCACCATGGTGCATGAGAAAGATGGGGCTCGCTTCCCTAGCTTCACCATCTGCATCCCAATCCACCCGCTCATGTTCTTCTCCCCTGATATGCACAGAGAAGGTTTCTATCATTTCTCATGGCAAAAGCATAGGCTCAGATGCTTCGAGCTTTCTCACTAGCCAAGAAGTATAAGTGCAAAACACAGCAAACACAGGGACCGCGGAGCCATGAACCGTTTAAACAGCCAAAATCCCCTTCAAAAGCCTCAAAGGCCTCGGGACTAGCTTGGAACATGCCCTTGGAGACCATGTTGAAGCAAATGGTAACCAAATTTGTGATGTTTGAGATAAACTACCGAGGGGGTGGGGTCTTCGCCCGTTCTTACTATACCATCCATGAATACAACACAGTTGTATTGTAGAACGATAAAAACTGGCAGCTGGGTACCCCCAATAGTTGACGTTGTATCCTTATAACCTTGTGAATATATTTTATACATGAAACACAAAGCATCCATTTCAAAATTTGGCGCTGACTGTATGTTCAATCATAGGGTGTGCAATTTTCTGAAATTGAGTGTTTTTTCTATTTTGACTGCGACCGAGTCATCCTAGAGGATCCCTGGGACTAATTTGTGGCCAAGTTTTATCATGGGTCAGGTCTGGGGCGTAGGTTAGGTCTGCAAAGCGGGCCTTGACATGGTCAATCCGCCCCTACTTCTAGGCATGCTAGGGGCCGATTCCATAATAGGTGCCATGTGGCGATGGCGATGTCCCCAAAGACAGTTTGCCTTCTGTCCACGGCGCCTGGAAGTCACTGGGAATTCCCGGTCCTTGGTTCCATAATTACAGACACTGAGGTGGTGACGTCTTTTGTCGCAGCTCTGATTTTGCTCATGAATGTCCTCCATTCCAAAAAAGGCGCCATAGTTGGCAAATCGAATTGGCGCCTTTTCTTGTCGTGCACTGACAAATATAACTACTTTGTCTGTTTATTAAGTATCTTGCTCAGCAAAGCCTCATTATAAAGTGTTTCTTGTGGGGGGTAAATAAGTTTTGTTTCCCTTACAAAACAGTTTATCCCTATCAAAAATGATAGGTAAAGGAAATTTTTTTCTTTGAGAAGGTCCTACTTATGCAATGAAACTAATTTTAAATTACATTAGGCAGTTTCAACTCATAAATGGCAAAGACAAAAAGAAAATACTTGTTCCTGAGTGCACTTCATAAGTAAAACGATGTCCCCAGTGCCATGTCTCCCCCTAGAGGCAGGGGACAAAAAGTGGCACTATGGCACCATTTCATGTCCCCAAAAAATGGCGCCAGCGCCAATAATGGAATCGTGGACATGGCCAAATGGCGCCGAGAGACATGGATTTCCACCGGTGGACATGCCTGTGTCCCAGGCGCCATTTCATGGCGCCAATAATGGAATCATTCATTTTGGCGCCAGGGACACAATGGCGCCAGGAGACATTTTTTACACACTGGCGCCAAAATGGCGCAAATAATGTAATCGACCCTAGGCAAGGCTCTGCGGCCTGTCCATTTCTGTTTAAACTTATTATATTGGTGTTCAAAAAACCCATTTTTTACATATCGTGAAAATTTTGAACTCTCTTCCTGTATGAAGCTGCCTGACAGTGATATTTTTAGGAGGCAATAGTCAACCACAGTGAATGTATTCAATACTTATTGCACAGGGCTATTCTTTTGCAAAAAAAGTGGTTTTGCCAGATTTTTATGTTTCACTATACTTTTATCATAAAATGGTTATTATTGAATGATTAGCTGATTTTATGACCATTAATATATGCAGATTCATGTTTACAATTCCATGGTAATCTCCAGCTTTAGCAAAAAAAATATGCTATTTTGAACAATAGCCCACAACTAATTGGCTCATGTTACAAAAAGAACTATTAAACCACGAGTTTTAATCCGTTTGGCACAAAACTGTAACACAGTAGAGTGGCAAACAAAAAGCAAACAAAGGCAAACAAAAAGCCCCTCCCGCTATAAATTGAAGGGGCTAACCGAAGCCGGCGGTGTCATCGTCCAGTCGCCAGATCTCCATCAGCTGGAGCTCGCCCTCCCACCGCCGCAAATCTCAATCCCACACTTTTGGTCTCTGTGACTTAATGACCATCCAACTTGGATCCATTTCGAAGGAGATGAAAGTGGCGTTGTTCAAGAGGTTGGTTACAATGCGGCCTCAACTCTTTAGCCTTACTGAATGGAAAGAAGGAAAGGCCAACGGACCTTGGCGGGGTTCTTGGTCTTGGACGGGGACGAGGCCGGCGGCTTCAGGGGGCGCGTCTGGAAGTAGCGGTTTGTTGAAAAGCAGAAGAATGGCGGGCCTACCAGCTGCTGACGGCTGGTCGCTCTTTGGCTGACTGTTTTTGCTCATTTTGTCAGCTAAAATTTATCAAAATGCATTAGTATGGTTAAAAATGGAGACGCGAACGCGCCTACGAATCAACAAGGTTATCAAATTCTTCAATCTCAACAATATCCATACCTAAAAAGAAAAACATAGTTGAGGGGCAGTGAAAAAGTCAGTCTGTCTTACGGCGCAGCTGAGAGGGGCCGTGTTTGACCCAAGGCAGACAGCCCAGAGCAGTTAGGCTGGGGCGGGCTTCTGGGCGCGGGTGGAGGCAGGCAAGGATGGTGGCTTTCAAATAACTATGGATGGTGTTTGGCAAATCGATTTGCATCTCTTTCATATTTTTAAGTCTAGTTTCTTCCCAAGAAAGACCGAAGGTGGATATCTCGTTACCATTTTACATAATATGGCACCCAGGCCAAAAACATTGGCTTTGAAACCTTACAAAATGGGAGCGATTGAAAGAAGGAGGTTGGGGAGAAATGATGGTACCGGAGAACGGGGTGCTGTTCCCGCGGTCGATGACCTCGGGGGCGGCGTAGTGCTCCCCAAAGTTGAACTGGGTCCACACGTCGTCCGCCTCCGGGTTGCGGGTGCTGTCCAGCGGCAGCAGATACGCCACCGTCCCCAGCTTCAGCTCTTGCTCATTTCGGTCAATAAAAGTAAAGATTTCCGGGGAGAAATTTCTAATTATTAATCAGCAGCTGTGAGCAGTTGCCGTCATACTCAGCAGCTGCCGAAATTAGGTCCAGGCTAAATATTCGTTAATTTTTCCATCCATTAAACACCCCATACAGCTGGCTAGGCACCCATAGCTTTCCAGCATGAGATACATAACCATCATATGAGCTCCTCGCTGCCACAGTGGAAAGACGGAGGCGGGGGCGAAGAGGGAGCGCATGCCGGCGGCCTCGCTGATGTTGTTCACCCGGTGCCAGACGATCCACTCCAGCACCTTCACCACGTGTCGCCCCGTCCCCTCCCACATCGTCTTCACCGACACCATCCGCTGCCCCTGCGTGTCCCATCCATAGAAGAATAGGGCCTTACACTCTTGAGGGTGTAAGAGGTAGATGGTGCCATCGAGGATCTCGCCGACGGTGAAGAGCTCCTTGGAGGGGCTGTTGGGGGCAATGTGGTGGATAACGCGCGGGCCGATGGGGCGCTTGAGCAGTCTGGGGTCTCTTGTACGATCATCCACGACCTCCAGCAGCTCCTCCTCCTCCTCCCCTCCCTCCGAAGCTGGAGAGACTGGGGAGTAGTCGGGGGAGAGAGCCAGGCGGATGGAGGGGTCCTCGGTGGCGGCGGTGACGGGCTGCTTGAAGGCGGCGGCGGCGGAGCTGATGGCGGCGATGCGGGCGGCGATGTGGGCGGAGGCTTTGGCGGCGGGCTTGGTACTGGCCTTCTCCAGGATGGTAGAGGCTGTCTTGGGGGTCAGATGGGTGAGAGTGACGGAGCAGTCGGAGTCGATGTCGACGGAGCTGGCAATGATGGATACGGGGACGGAGGCGGTGTCTGAGGTGGTGACGGGGGTGGCAAGCTTGGAGAGAGACATTGTAGGCGAAGTAGGCTGAGAGAGGGCGGTGCTCGAACACTGATGCAGAGGCTCTGAGGAGGGGGATTATATAGCTCTCTGGGGCATGAGACAGGGGGGAAGGGGCAGCCAGACCCCCCTGCAACATGCGGGAAAACCAGAATGGCTCCCTAGCGCAGCCAACCTGTCGGCTTTGATGGATGCATGTTCTTCCGCCTGCTCTTTCCACCTCATTTATTATGACAAGTTGTCAGCGCGTCTTCCCCCCTCTCCAGGGAGTTGTCTGGGAGGGGGTGTCTAGGAATTCGCCCTCCAGGCAGAGCCCAAAGCGCAGTCTACCTGTCAGCCTTGATGGATTATCGCTTCTTAGACTTGCTCTTTCAAACTCATTAAGTGACAAGCTGTCAGTTGCATCTGGTCAGTTGTGTCTGCAAAACAACCAGCCTAGCCAGTATAAAGGGCCAAGTGCAGGGAAGGGGGCCATTTGCTCGTCCAAGAATGCGCGCTCTTGCCTGGCTTCCCGCCCCCCTTCTTGACATTTCCCCTGCCCCCCCCCCCACTGCGCGTGTCAGTTGCGAAAACCGCTGGTCCTCTCCTCACTTACCGCCCTCCTTATGTTCTCTCATTTGTAGCCTCGCTTGTAGCCAGTATGGAGAAGCTGATTTTCGCGCTGGTGCTGGTGGTGTGGGTAAGTGGAGAGTGGAGAGCGGGACCAAGGTGGACTGCCCAGGCGGCTGCGACTGTTACCTCAAGCAGAGCGACAAGGTTCTCCTATCCTCCTATCTCTCACACTCAAACTCTCCCCCTTGTAAGTTTTTACTACAATTGATGGAAAATTTTTTCATCATTCAAACCATACCAAACCATTGACAAATTATTACCCATTTAACTTGCCTCGTCATTTTGTTCTTTTTGTCTTATCTTCTTTTCTGTTTGTCTGCTTGTTTTGCCTCGTCTCTGCTTCCTGTACCGACAAAATGTACCGCAACTCATCTGATGTTTGAGCAAGGTTGAAAAGAAGGAATGTTTGTTCTTTGTTGCAATGGGCTCCGTTTGCGACCTTGACGAGAACATACTTAATTTCCGTCATGTACAAATATTGAGGAGCGAGTTCAAACAAATTCAATCCTCATACGCTTGGCTTGCCCAAACCCACATTCATTTCGCAGCAGCAGTTTTATGCACCAAAAACGTATTATTTTTTTTATAACTTTAGATACAGCAGAACCAACCTGTGAGCGCAATTTAATGTGGTAAATAGGTAGACAAGGGTAGCCTTAGTGAACATAGGCTTCCACAAGCCTTAGTGAATATAGGCATCCAACAATTCCATGGCCTAGAATTCCGATGGCACTGTCGCACTCCCCTCTGACTGCGCTTACTCAGCGCACGCCTTCAAAGCGGAGTCAAACGTTGGAAAGTCAAACGTTTGTTAGACTTAGTTAGGTTTAGGTTTTGGGACAGCAACATTTTTTTGTTTAAAAAACAGCTCTAAAGACGTTTTCATCTTTCTTTCTCAAGCTTTCTCAAATCGAAAAAATGACTCATGAGAAGAGAGAGCTCAAAGGAAGAGAAGGAAATGGAGGGAAAAGGTGCGGGTGCCGCTGGAGCTACGGCCGGGGTTGGCGCTGTCATTGCCATCATGTCACGTCATGTCATGGATCTGTCATGTCACTTTCAAAACGGGCAGGCAAAATGCATATAAATTGAGCAACAAAGAGTGTAGTGGAATGGCAGGTATTATTAGAAATGTGATGGCGATAGTGACTAGGAGAATAGACCAAGCGTACTATAATATGGGCACATTAAACTTAAAGTGGCAACGGTTGCTTAAAGTAACAGGGCAATGGGGCAATGGGTACTTAAAGTGGCAACGGGTTAAAGTGGCAACGGGTACCAGTACCTGGGGTGCGGCCAAAGAAAATAGACGTTGAAATTTAAATATGAAAAATGGCGAAAAACAAAAAAACTGGACTGAAAATAATCTATTAACAGTTATAGCAAGGATTTGTAGCAAAGGCGAAATTGGAAACGGGGATTGGAGGGAGCGGTGAAAATAATGCAGTTCATTTGGAGGCCAGCATCTACCATGGTGCTTGACTCAACTCGGATGCGGGGTTGGCGGCGGGTGAGATCTTTGAGCCATTGATCAAGCTCCCCCACCGCCCACCCCACTCCAAGGCTGTTTACTTCGAGATAGTGAAACTCATCTACCGCCCAGTAGAAGCTGCGCCCAGCCTCCAGACAGGCCAAGATCACCATCTCCAAGGCGTCGTTGGTGCACCGTTCCGTTGTGTACTTCTCCAGGCCAGGGCATCATTGGATCTGCTCCAGGACAAATGCTCGCTCCCCGTTGGCATTGCTATTACCTATGCAATTTATATTGTTTGCCAACCAGATAATAAGATTGTATAAACACCTTACTTAGTCTCAGATCAGATTGAACTAAAGGCAGGAAAATTGGAACCAAACTTGACGAGATGGACTTGTTGCAGGGTTGAGAAGGATAGGTCGGCTGCAGGGAGGGGCGAAAAAAGGGCGGGGTCGTAGTCAATTTTGTAGCAACGGATGGGTGTACCCTTGAGGCCTGGCAGGGCGAGGACGCTGTGACAGTAGCCTTCGACCAACTCCAGCTGCCCCACAACCTCCGGCAGCCAGGTGAAGTGTTGGTAGCAGAAGGCGGCATCACGAACGTTGACTTTCAGGCCACGCAGCTGGGTGAGGTTGAAGTTGCCCAGGTGATTGAGCTCGTGAAGCTGCCTCTGGATAGTGGGATGCGGGTGGTGTGGACTCCAGTCCATGTCCAGCTCCAGATGTGCCAATCGACTCAAGTTCCACCGGCTCCACGCCACGTCCAGCAGGCTGCTGCTGGCACCTTCTTCATCCGATGCCTTCATCTGCAACATCAGCAAAGGGACATTGCCTAGCACCAAGTGCAAGGAGAAAGTCAACCACAAGGCTTGGGTCTCGTGCTTGGGCTTCTTTTGCAATGACGAGTATTGGGCCTGGATTCTGCTGGTTGAAGTCGATCTCTATGCCAAGATAGATGGGCCGTGCGTGCTGGCGGACGGCGGCGCGAATGCTTTGACAGGTGTACTGAAGACTGGCCCACTCCTTGATTCCCAGGAGCTCAATGATGCGCTCAGCCACATGTGGCAGTCGACCCAATATGTCCACGAGCTCCCGCATCCCACTTCCCATTGCCACAGAACCCTGCCAAAATATTATATAACCCATTAGACCCACTAAAAACTCGCTTTCCAAACAAAGCATCGCGATATGCAGCCACTTAAAGGGCAAATAAATACTGACAATCAGTGTTGAACCGGAAAAAATATAAATACCCTTTATTTTTTTATGTTAGCAAGTCTGAAATGATTTTTTAAGAATTTCCTTTATTTTTATCGTTATATTTTTTGTGCCAAGTTTCCTTTAACCCATAATCCCCATAATGGGTTTCTACCCATAATCCAACTGAAATAATATCTCTTCTGGAGACGTTTGTGGCAGGTAAAACACGTCAGCGGGCCATCTGCGGGTGCAGAAAAGGCGTGTGAAAGTGATAGTTGGTCCGTTACCTTGAGCTTTGCGGCTGAGGATGCCTTTTGTACCTCCTCCCTTATGTTCCCTTCTCAGTTGCTGCATCAAACCGGCCATGGAATTTTTGACCGCGGAGCATCCCGAAGGGCCGCTCCGCGGTCTATAGAGGTTACTGAACTTTTGTCCTCATATATATATATACATATAATATTAATATCAGCAGTGGCCGCGCTACGCGCGGCCACATTTTAATTAACAGTTATGCCATCACACCCCGAATCTTGCTAAAAATATAACCTGACTTCTAGAGATTTCACAAAATATTTTTTTAAAAAGGGTTGTGCAAAGACTGCTTTGGGTCACTACACAGGAGCAAACAACTCAAAAAATGACCTGATACTCTAGGACAAATAGCATCTCAATGTCCGACGTCATGCCTGCTCAACCTTGCCTTGAGGTATTACTTAATTCATCCCAAAAACATCAGACTCCTGGGTAGGCCAGAAAACGAAAAATTGACATCAGTCAATTCATTTTTTTCAAATATTTTATTTGAATCTTTGAAAAATAACCAGTTTATTTTGTGCAGAACTTTTGTAGCTTTTATTTAAAAAAAAGTCCGACAGAAAAAGTTACAAGTTAATATCGGCTGTCGCCAATTGATGCGCGGCCTTGATCCTTAGCAGGTTGTCATGTTTCATTTAGACCTGTTGTTGAATATTAATTCTTATAATATATCTTAAACAATGTTTTTCCATTCTTGTTTCACCCATTATGAAAAATTGTTTTCTGAGGTTTGGAATCAGTAAATTATACTATTAATAAAGTAAAATGCACTTTTTCGAAAAAAATTCGAAATTTGAGACCCCAATTTTCGAGGTTTTTTGATCATAAATCTGAAACAAATCAAAATTGCGCCAAGCGCACAAAAACGTCCCGAGCCACCACCTAGATGTACCTCCATGCAAAATTTTAGCCAATTTCATTGAAAAACCGAGGAGTATGGGCTGCGGTACCACACACATATATATATGCGGACAGACGGACGAAAAATGGGGTAACTGTATAAGCGGGCCTTGGCCACCCGCCGCTCCGTGCAGGGCGCCAGAGCTCCTCCGGCCTCCGGGCACGGACGCTACGCCCTCTACGCTTCGCCTAGCATGCTTCGCATGCTAGGCTACGCTCCGGGGCCTCCGCGCCCATGCCCTACGGCCTCCGGAGCTCTGACTGCTTTGTCGCGGCAGGCAGCCTGCGGCCGTGCAAAAAAATGGTGGATTTATGAAATTTCAAAGTCAAAAAAGGACCAAAAATGCCAAAAATGCGCACGTTTTCGATTATTTCATATATTCATCATTTTCAGTGCATGGATCCCCCCAAATAATTTTAAATAACTCGTCAAGACCGATATATAGAGCTATCATATGCCATGATAGGTAAGGAATCCAGGGAGCCCCGAGACCCCTTCCAAAATGGCATCACGCGTCTGGAAATGCTGGGAACGGGCGAATTCTCAACGGATTTGGTCAAACTTTTTTTCCTGAAAGGTAATAATATTCTAGGAAGATCTGGAGGGGTAGACCCGGAATCTGAGCATTTGAAACATTACTTTTTTGGGTAGAAAGGTTGAAAAATGGGGTATGCTGTAAAATGCTCAATTCTCAACGGATTTTGACAAACTTTTTTTTTCCTGAAAGGTAATAATATTTTAGGAAGACCTGGAGGGGTGGAACTGGTCCCGGAGCATTTGAAACATTACTTTTTTGGGTAGAAAGTTTGAAAAATGGGGTATGTTGAGAAATGGCGAATTCTCAACGGATTTGGACAAACTTTTTTTTGCTGAAAGGTAATAACATTTTAGGAAGATCTGGATGGGTGGAACTGGTCCCGGAGCAATTGAAACATTACTTTTTTGGGTAGAAAGTTTGAAAAATGAGGTATGTTGAGAAATGGCAAATTCTCAACGGATTTGGACAAACTTTTTTTTGCTGAAAGGTAATACCATTTTAGGAAGATCTGGAGGGGGGAACTGGTCCCGGAGCAATTGAAACATTACTTTTTTGGGTAGAAATTTTGAAAAATGGGGTATGTTGAGAAATGTCAAATTCTCAATGGATTTGGACAAACTTTTTTTTGCTTAAAGGTAATAAGCTGTGGAGGAGGGGGGGGAGCTCCGCGGTCACCTATTGCGCTCTGCGCCATATACTTGTTGGATTTAATAAAAGCAGTCTTAGTGGCTTTGCTGGGAGCAATTACTGTTACATTTAAACCAGCTGATTGGCTCCAAATCCAAGTGCCTCTGAAAACGACGCTAGAACTGGTTAGGCAGCGCGCATAATAGGGATTAATGAGCTGCGCAGTTTCATTGGGACCCATGCTGAGGGTGGAGTGTATGTTATTGCGTGTGTGCTCTAAGCTTTAGAATATGGGGCGAAAGCGGACAAATCAGTCATGGGATTTTATCCCAAAAGAATGGGCTGGTACAAAGACTAAGAAGACGGAGGGAGGCTCCGACCGCAGCACCGTCTGGTGCGCCTTTCCGCTCACGAATGACAGCGCGGAGGGTGCTGCGAGGTGCACCTGGAACGTGACTGGCTATGTGCGGGAGCTCACGAAGCACATCATAGCCAAACACAAGGCCATTCACCCCATCATCGTTGGAAATCTGGAGAAAGCTGCACTCGGTTTGTCATTTTCTTCCCTCTTACTGCTCTTTTTCTACCATCAATGACTTGGTCTAGGTGATTTGGAAGCAGAAGGGACAGAGTCCGAATCCAAGGCGTTGGGCCAGACGCAAGTGCGGGACTGGGCTGTTCCGCTGAAGAGTACCTTCTATGGACGGACTCACCCACGCCAGATCCAGCTGTCGCAGAAGCTCGCCGCCTTCCTAGCCGCAACTCCAACAACTGTCTTCCTTCCCTCCCTCTCTATCCAGTTGAGGAGAATGAAATGAATTGAAGGCAATGCGAGTCGTAGCAGATGAGCGGTTCCTGAAGTTCGTGCAGGCAGCGGACCCCCGCTTCAAAGTCCCCGGACGGAAGCTGATCCCGAAGCTGATGAAGCAGGAGGCCGACAAGGCCTTCCACCTCTTGCTTGACAAGCTTCTCATTTCGGCCCCCAACAAGTCTCTCAACGCGCTAATCGATCTTTGGACAGCTAAGTGCTCATTTCATCCCTCATTTCGTTTTTATGTCGACAAATTGTGCTAAATTGAGTGATGAAAAGTCCTACCTGGGGACGGTGGTGACGGTGTTCAACGTCAACTACGGCTTCCGTCACATCACCCTGCCTGCCCGCATCGTCCACCCGCCTGCTACAGCCGAAAAGGTCATGGACACCTTCGTAGAAGTCTGGACCAAGGACGCCGGCCTACGCAAGGAGCAGATCCATCGTGTTCAGCCTCTTTCTCTCCTCTCTCCTATTTATCCACACCCACCCTCCCTGTTTTGCAGATAGTCTGCGATGGGGCTGCCAATTTGAAGAAAGGGATCCGCGAGTTCCTAGGCCGGCAGTTCCTCCTGAACAAGCTCCAGTCGCAGGGCGCCGTTGTGGAGCTGGACGAGAGCGGTGGGACGGTGGAGCTGGAGAGAGGGGACACAGAGCTGGTCCAGGACACCGCCGCCAGTCCGGAGTCAGAGGCCTCCAGCAGCAAGGACGCTGACGCCATCGCCCTCTTTGGCTGTCCTCAGAGCTCCTGGCTTCCTCGACTGCACACACAGTTCTGGGTTCCTCGACTCCTACGGACTCGGCGACATGGATGCTGAAGAGGCGGCGGAGGAGGAGGCAGTGGGAGGAGCGGCTAGTCCTCCCTCAGGAGGAGTTCGTGGAACTCCTCGCACGTCACAATGATGGGCCTCGACGCTCGTGGTGCTTCGCGCATCGTCTGAACTTGGTTGTCAAGCACTCCATCATCCTCTCCGGCCTCGTCTTCGACAAGCTCCGCGACTACGGCCGCTTTGTCCGCTTCTTCAAGGGGAAGGCCGGCCAGTTCCTTCTGGAGAATGGAGGGAAGAAGCTCAAGTCCAGAATGCCCGTGCGATGGACATTGGACCTGGACATGGGGCGGAGCCTGCTGGAGAACAAAAAGGCCCTGTTCAAGGTCTTCTCCAATCCAGAGTACGATCTGGGCCGCGATGCACCTGAGCTCCTAGGACGTGAAGACTGGACCCTGTTAAGCGATCTCTTCGCGCCTAGCACCGGCCTCCTCTCCGTCTTCGGCATCGTCTTCACTCGCCACTAGGACAGTAAGGAGGCCACCATGAGCAAAGTGGTGCCGGACATGTTCTGGATGACACGGAAGTGCCAAGTGGTTGAGCAGGACAAAGACATGGCAGCTGGAGCACGAGAACTGGCGGAGAACCTGCGCAACGAGCTGGAGTCCCGCTTCAGCCATCTCATCAACCCCTCCCACAAAGACTTCGATCCCACCGCCCTCATAGCAAGCTTCCTCGACCCCAGAGATGTCGACACGGTATTTGAGAATACCGTGCCGACACAGGTAGCAACACACATGTCTCGATAATGGTATTTTATCCTGTGTAAAATAGCGAGAAAACAATAAATACCGTGATCCTGTGACACAGTTGGAACAACACAGTATTTTCCAAAAAAATATTGTTACCGTGCGCTCATAGAAATTTTCTTCCCACCAGCTGAAACCAGCAATTTTTTTCTCCCACCCCCATATGTCATATCCTTCTTCCCAAGGTCACAGCGATGGAATGCATGACTTTTGCTGCTCCTTCTTGGCTGATTCCTGTTCTCACTCTGACAATGCCCTACCAACAATATCTCCCGTTTTTGGCTGTCCTTCTTGCTCCCTTCTCTGTGAAATATACAAAAGATGGCTGGGAATTAAATATGGCGCTGGATTTGGGCTCTGTCATTAAGACCTTTGTGGCTAAGGACACCACACCTACATGCTGCCGAGTCAACTGCGCATTTTACCATCTCCCCTGCACGGTTTGTGCCTTGTGCTGTGCGTGTGCCTGAATGCAGGAGGGGAAGCTCCCTATGAGGGCGGTGGGGATCGAAGTCTTTGTGGGAGGGGTTGATGAGATGGCTGAAGCGGGACTCCAGCTTGTTGCGCAGGTTCTCCGCCAGTTCTCGTGCTCCAGCTGACGTGTCTTCGTCCTGCTCAACCGCTTGGCACTTCCGCATCATCCAGAACACGTCCGGCACCACTTTGCTCATTGTGGCCTCCTTACTGTCCTGGTGGCGAGTGGAGACGATGCCGAAGATGGAGAGGAGGCCGGTGCTAGGCGCGAAGAGCTCGCTTAGCAGGGCCCAGTCTTCACGTCCAAGGAGCTCAGGCGCATCGCGGCCCAGATCGTACTCTGGATTGGAGAAGACCTTGAACAGGGCCTTTTTGTTCTCCAGCAGGCTCCGCCCCATGTCCAGGTCCGATTTCCATCGCATGGGCATTCTGGACTTGAGCTTTTTCCCTCCATTCTCCAGAAGGAACTGGCCGGCCTTTCCCTTGAAGAAGCGGACGAAGCGGCCGTAGGCGCGGAGCTTGTCGAAGACGAGGCCGGAGAGGATGATGGAGTGCTTGACGACCAAGTTCAGACGATGCGCGAAGCACCACCAGCGTTGAGGCCCATCATTGTGACGTGCGAGGAGTTCCACGAACTCCTCCTGAGGGAGGACTAGCCGCTCCTCCCACTGCTCCTCCTCCGCCGCCTCTTCAGCATCCATGTCGCCGAGTCCGTAGGAGTCGAGGAACCCAGAACTGTGTGTGCAGTCGAGGAAGCCAGAGCTCTGAGGACAGCCAAAGAGGGCGATGGCGTCAGCGTCCTTGCTGCTGGAGGCCTCTGACTCCGGACTGGCGGTGGTTTCCTGGATCACCTCTGTGTCCTCCCTCTCCAGCTCCACCGTCCCACCGCTCTCGTCCAGCTCCACAACGGCGCCCTGCGACTGGAGCTCGTTCAGGAGGAAATGCCGGCCTAGGAACTCGCGGATTCCTTTCTTCAAATTGGCAGCTCCATTGCATACTATCTGCAAAAGTGGGAGGGTGGGTGAGGATAGAAAGGAGAGAGGATAGGAAGAGGCTGAACACGATGGATCTGCTCCTTGCGTAGGCCGGCGTCCTTGGTCCAGACTTCGACGAAGGTGTCCATGACCTTCTGGGCTGTAGCAGGCGGGTGGACGATGCGGGCAGGCAGGGTGATGTGCCGGAAGCTGTAGTTGACGTTGTACACTGTCACCACCGTCCCCAGGTAGGACTTTCCATCACTCAATTCAGCACAATTTGTCGTCATAAAATCGAAATGAGGGATGAATTGAGCACTTAGCTGTCCAAAGGTCGATTAGTGCGTTGAGAGACTTGTTGGGGGCCGAAAGGAGAAGCTTGTCCAGCAAGAGGTTGAAGGCCTTGCGCGCCTCCTGCTGCATCAGCTTTGGGATCAGATTCCGTCCAGGGACTTTGATGCGGGGTTCCGCTGCCTGCACGAACTTCAGGAACCGCTCATCTGCCACGACCCGCATTGCCTTCAATTCATTTCGTTCTCCTCAACTGGATAGAAAGGGAGGGAGTGAAGGATGACTGTTGTCGGAGTGGCGGCTAGGAAGGCGGCGAGCTTCTGCGACAGATGGACCTGCCGCGGGTGAGTCCGTCCATAGAAGTTGCTCTTCACCGGGACCGCCCAGTCCCGCACTTGCGTCTGCTCCATCGCCTTGCCTTCGGACTCTGTCCCTTCTGCTTCCACATCACCTAGACCTAGTCTTCGATGGCAGAAAAAGAGCAGTAAGAGGGAAGTAAATGACAAACCGAGTGCAGCTTTCTCCAGTTTTCCGACGATGATGGGGTGAATGGCCTTGTGCTTGGCTATTATGTGCTTCGTGAGCTCCCGCACATAGCCAGTCACGTTCCAGGTGCACCTCGCAGCACCCTCCGAGCTGTCGTTTGTGAGCGGAAAGGAGCACCAGACGGTGCTGCGGTCGACGCCTCCCTCGCTCTTCTTAGTCTTTGTACCAGCCCATTCTTTTGGGATAACATCCCAGCAATGATTGGTCCGCTTTCGCCCCATATTCCAAAGCTTAGAGCACACACGCAATAACATACACTCCACCCTCAGCATGGCTGCATATTAAACTGCGCAGATCATTTATCTCTACTATGCGCGCTGCCTAACCAGTTCTAGCATCGTTTTCAGAGGCACTTGGATTTGGAGCCAATCAGCTGGTTTAAATGTAACAGTAATTGATCCCAGCAAAGCCACTAAGACTGCTTTTATTAAATCCACAAATTCCATGGCCAGTTTGAGGCAGCAACTGAGAAGGGAACATAAGGGAGGAGGTACAAAAGGCATCCTCAGCCACAAAGCTCAAGGTTACGGACCAACTATCACTTTCACACGCCTTTTCTGCACCCGCAGATGGCCCGTTGACTTGTTCTACCTGCCCAAACGTCTCCAGAAGGGTTGGTGTTCTGTTTGGCTGCAAATCCTATTCAAGTGGATTATGGAGCAATTATCATTGTTTACGGACTTGGCCAAGTATATGGCGCAGAGCGCAATAGGTGACCGCGGAGTGTATTCCCCCTTCCACATTCAACATAAGAGATGCCAAAAATGAAGGAATGTTTTCATTGCAAGTGTGAACATTTTTTCTCAAAAGGGTAAGTCTGTGGTTTCTCAGCCAATTTCAAATCGGTATATATGACTTGTGAATCAAAAAACCAAAGTCTTCTGTGCAATTATCAGCCGTTCAGCATCTACTGCTTATTGATGCTATCGGCACATGTGAAAGTTTGTCCCTCAAGAGGGTAAGTCTGTGGTTTCCCAACCATTTTCAAAAGTAAGCACAGATTTGGAATCGTTGTATACGACTTGTGAATGAAAAAACCAAAGTCTTCTGTTCAATTCTCAGCCGTTCAGCTGCTACTGATTATTGACGCTATTGTCTTGTGTGAAAGTTTGTCACTCAAGAGGATAAGTCTGTGGTTTCTCAACTATTTACAAAAGTAAGCACAGATTTGGAATTGTTATATACGACTTGTGAACAAAAAAACTCAAGTCTTATGTGCGATTCGCAAGATTAAAGGTGCTACAACGCAAAAACACTATATTGCAGTTTCCAAACCGTTCTACCCAAAAAAGTAATGTTTCAAATGCTCAGATTCCGGGTCTACCCCTCCAGATCTTCCTAAAATAGCATTACCTTTCAGGAAAAAAAAAGTTTGCCAAGATCCGTTGAGAATTCGCTGATGGACAGCATTTCCAGAAAAAAAAATATATATATATATATATATATATATATATATATATATATATATATATATATATATATATATATATATATATATATATATATATATATATATATATATATATATATATATATATATATATATATACCCCAGGACAAAATTTTAGTCACCTTGATAGAGCGCAAAGCGGCCCTTTGGGCCGCTCCGCGGTCAAATATAACTATAAAAATAAAGGAAATTCTTAAAAAATCATTTCAGATCATTTCAGAATAAAGGGTATTTATATTTTTTCCGGTGCAACACTGGGCATGGGCCCATCTTATGCACTTCGTCAGAGCGGCCTTTGTGTTCTGTTCTGCCCACAGTCTGCACTACGTGAGAGCGCTTTGTATTCTGTCCTGCCCACAGTATGCACTACGTGAGAGCAGTCTTTGTGTTCTGTTCTGCCCAAAGTCTGCACTACGTGAGAGTGGCCTTTGTGTTCTGTTCTGCCCACCGTCTGCACCCCACCGTCTGCACTACGAGAGATCAATCTTTGTGTTCTGTTCTGTCCACAGTCTGCACTACGTGAGAGCGGCCTCTGTGTTATGTTCTGCCCACAGTCTGCACTATGTGAGAGCAGTCTATGTGTACTGTTCTGCCCAGACAAAAAGAATCTACGCGATTCTCACCCGTCATGCAGTTCACACGCCTTCACATAGAACATTCCAATCTTCATACGATCAAATCTAACACCCCCCGCGTCATTATTTATTTGTACAGGCGTGATAAAATGCACAGAAAAAGCAAACGTCACACTACAGCAGACCACTGCTGCTGTCAATCGCCAGCAGCCCTTGGAACTGCTCACCCGGCGACGACTTCTGCAGCCTGGGAGCCGTTCGTGCGCAACATCGGATGGCGGCAGCATGTGCACCAGTACCTTATCGCCGATGAGGACCACGCCGGCGGCCTCCTTCAACGCGAGGTAGTTGATGAAGTCGCAGAGGGGGATGCGCGGCGGGGTCCTGGTGCTGCTACGGCATCTGGTTGGGCATGGCCAACAGGAGGCAGCTGCCCAGCATCGCGCATGGCCCAGAGCCGCTGCCTCATGCCCTCCCAGCTTGTCGCGTCCATCCGCATGCGCTGGCTGATGCACAGGTCGCCCACAGTAAACAGTCTTCATTAAGAGAGCTTTACTGAGAAGGTCGAAAGTTTCAGAAACAT
>JASANA010011099.1:0-27868 GCA_030248095.1 Ptycholaimellus sp. GST1_10 | reverse complement strand
CTTGCCCAGTAAACATGGCAGGTATTAAAAGACCTTGAAATTGTGATGCAGAAAAATAAATAATAAAAACATTCGGCTAGCTCAGTCTTTAAAATGAGACCCAACTTTTAGCTATTGGAAAGTCTGAAAACATAGTCGCTTAACTCAGTAACCAGGCACAGTGTAGAGCCTTTATGACCTGAGGCCAGCAAACCTGTTAAAAGGGGAGGGAGATTGCACAAGGGACAAGCCATTTTGGAAATAGAACATTTTAGTTGCCATAGCATGACCAGGAGAAACGTAGAGGAAACAAACGCAAGGGTTGGACATTTGACAGCAAAGCAATCAGGTCTAAGCAGAAAAGTAAAAGATTAGGAATTATGATTGGAAAGTTTTGCTATAATCGCAAGGGACAGTTGATTTTAGCAAGGTCAGGAGCAAAGATCTTGCAGCCTTAAGAGAGGATACTTTTCTGCAGCAATCAACAATCTAACAGTATCACCAGGCAGGAACTATAGAAAGGAAGAAAAAAGTGAAGACTTCCGGTGGAGGTCTACCAGCCAATGTTTCCAATTCCGGGGCAGTTTCCCGAATACCCACACAGGAGCAGGAAGCGGAAGTTCACCTGTGATCTGATCACCCACCACCGGAAGATGGCATATACCAGCACTTCGCGCTGGACTCCCTGGCTGCTTACTTCCACACATGCTGCCCATGGGCAGGGTTGGAGTCGTGCCAATGGAGATTGATGAACTTTACCATGCTTTCTGTACCTGAACTGAGAAAGTATGGATTGCAGGAAGCCTGCGATGAGAGTTGTCTGGGGAGACCACCATTCCTACATGCGCCTTCCCCCTCCCCTGTCCCAGGAGTGTGCGCATCCCCAACACCCAGACCTGGATGTTCAACTCTCTCCATGAGAGCCAGTCCCCAACACTCACATGTCAATCTTTTCCTCGCACTGCTAGTCTGTGACCTCCACCATCAACTGTTTTCCCCGCTCACAGCCCCATGTCTTTCCATACCCCAGGATATGTTTAATTTAGGATGGCTGCTGCTTCTGCTTTTCTCTTTCCTTTTCTATTAGCTTCGTGACCTCAGCCCCACATTAGGGGAGGATGTTGTGACTCGCTGCAGCCATCGATATGCAAAGCTTATTGATGGGATGACTCAAGGCACACTTACCTTATCATTATGTGACTAGTGATCCTGTCCGTGGGCATTGGCGTCACTTGGAGGCAATTTGGAGGGCACCATTCTTTGTGAGCTCCCGATGCGGCAGCCTGGGCGCATAAACCTCACCCAGCTAGGGCGCCAAGAAGAGGCCCTAAGCTTGGAGGTTCCCCTTTCAATAGGCTGCCAAGGTTGAGCTCTCTTAGAACTGGTCGGATGAGGGGTACCCCCTCTCTATTGACTGCCCATCCGCCCCTTCTCAGGCCCCTCAGTGGCACTTACCGTATCCTCCTCTGTCTTGGCTTTCCCCCACTTTAGCTATGACGTGGGGCCCTCTGTGTTTGCCCTTCACCCTCACCCTAAGCAGCACCCTCCTTTGATTGTCCCTCACTTTCTATAGCTGTGATGTGCTCGCCTGGCCCCTCTGTGTTTGCCTCTCTGATGTGTTTCCTTGCCCCCTTCAGCGTTTGTCTCTCCCTCCCTCCACCAGTATATAAGGAGCCTATTTCCCCTCTTTTCTCAGTCTGCCCTGCCTCGCGTTGCGAATTACTGCTGCTGTTGGAGTGCTGGAAGTATGGGATAAACTCTGGACCTTCGCCAGCCTCTTGAGCTACCAGATCCACCACATCATCAAGGCCAACAAGGGCCTGGTTAGGGAGATTCCATGGCGGAACTTATAGTCTGTAGGATGTCCGGTGAGCATCCGGTGAAGCATGTCTTGGCCACAGGAAGTGGCAAGGCATAGGAAGTCCGGTGACAGAGATTCACCCGGAAGTTGAGATCCGCAGGAGTCCTGGCACAGCATGTGTGCCCGGAAGCGGAAATAAAGACAAATTAAGGGTTTACAGTTGGCTGTGACAGGTGTCATCTGTGCTACTGCTCTGGGTGTAGCTGGAACAGAGACACGGAAACTGTCATCCTCCCGAGGGAGGCAGCCAGTCTGTACACCAGACATGTGGAAGCCTACGGCATTTCTGTACGGCTGCATGGCCAAGAACCTGGTGGCCAAACGAGCCAGGCAAGAACAGCATACAAAAGGCACTGGAGAACTGCCTGCTCAAGCCCAGCAGCCGTGCGAGGAGTTTGGGAAGGCCTAAGTGGAGCAGATCTTCGCCGCCTTCACCAAGGCCGCCTTCGACACCTTCACGATCACCCTGGCCCCGCCCTTCATCAGCCTACGCAAGGGCGCAGAGTGAGCGTGATGTGAACGAGCATGGAGCTGATCAACGCCCTGTGCTCCTACTGTCTCCAGACCACAGCTGATCTTCGAAGCCTGCCTGAACACCAGCGGCAAAGTGGACATCTTCGACGACGCAGCACAGAGGCTCTACACCCTCATCTGCCGCCACCCTCCAAGCTGGGAGTCCACCTTCTCCGCCCTGCTGCCTAGCCCCCCACAACTGCTGCGGAAGGAGACGTAGGAGTTTCGCGAAAGAGCTGGATCACCGGCTCTCCCAGCTACACCAGCCAGAGCTACACCAGCTGGCCTCCAGCTGCCCGGTGATGGCGATGCTGTGCGGGAACCTGCTGGCCTGGCTTGGCCTCATCGCCAGTGAGTAGCAAATGCTCGCCGCCCTGCCCCGCGCACCCTCCGGACCTGGCCTTCACAGGCAAGAACAGCGTCATCTCCGCCGCCCAACTCCAATCCCTCAATCCCCTCTCCCCCATTCCTTCCCACCCTTCCTCCTTCAATCCCTCCTCCTCTCTCCACTACCCTACACCACAACCAGCCAGGCCGCCAGAGGAACTGGCCAGTTCCAGCACCGCTGCTATCGGCCCCACCCAAGGCCTGATGGACTAGCCCCTACTCCTCCTCCTCAAACAAGGCCTCCGGAGCTCTGACTGCCCCGCCCTCCACGGCGGGCAGCCTTCAGCCGCGCAAATAAGCCTCAGCAGAGCCAACGGGACTCTCTCTCTTCCAAACCTTCGTCTGAAGCTGGGAAGAAGAATCCGAGCTGGATAATCATCTGGGACTCTCTGACAGCCTCGTCTGATGCCGGAATCTGCCGCTGCTCAGCTGGACAAAGACGCGGAACTCCACTCCTCCAGCCTTCTGGATCCATTTGCTTTCTCTCTCTCTCCATCCTCTCCTCCGCTGCTGGAATCATCAGCTTTGGAGAGAAGGAAGGCAATTAGGAAACCAGCCTCCGGCTCCTGGAAATTGAGAATGGTGTGCGGGAACCTGCTGGCCTGACTCAGACTGGCCGAGGGCCTCCTGCCGCCTGCCCCAGGTTTTCGCAAAGTCCATGGACTCGGGCAGCAAGCTGGAGCTCTGGGACACCGGGAACAGCCGCGCCAGCACTGCCGTCATCTCCGCTGCCCGTTTCTGAGGCCTCAATCTACCTCCACCCCATTCCTTCCTCATCATCTACTCCTCCCATCAAACCTCACAATCAACAGCCCTCAATTCAGCCACTGGATCCTCCTCCTGCAACAGAACCAGAAGAGCGTGAGGCATAAGACAACCTCCGCGGACTGCCGCCACATCGCCAGCAGCCCCCGAGACAGGAGAGAAACGAGCTTGAAGCTGGAAAACATGCCGGCCTGGCTCTGCCTCGTCGCCCTGGCCTTCAGCTTCCCCAGCGTCAGTGCCTGGCCATCATCTCTCCCCACCTACCTCCAAGCCTCAATCTCCCTCTCCCATTCCCCTCTTTGCTGGACAGAGACGCGCCAGTGCGCAAGAGAAGGAGCTCCCTGCCACCCACTCCTACAACTGCATCCCGCTCCACTGTGCCAGCCGGATGGTCCCCAACCTCGTCCTCTTCTCCGCCACTACCATCACCTCTCTTTCATCTACCCTCTCCTCCAACAACCAACTGGAAAGTCAATGCGGGAAAGATGGAAAGTGAGCGGAGTGATGGCCAGTCCGCTGGACACTGGCAGGGACATGGCCGCCCAGGTGACGAGCGTCTGCCAGTTGGACGAGCAGCGCATCCTCAAGGCCTTCGACGTCCTCACACCATCCGTTGCTGCCACTTTGAGCAAATCCAAGCCGCCAGTCCTGCATCTGCATCGCCATCCAGACCATCAAAGACTACTTGCTAGCCAATCCCTCACCGCCAACCCCTTGCCGCTTCCTCGCCAGCCCCTCACCGCCACCAACCAAGGTCTCCTACTCCGACTCTGTGAGAAAAGGAGCTATGGCCAGCTGGGGACTGAACTCGGGATGGACGGAGGGTGAACAGAGTGGTGCTCCTGCCGTCTGGTGATTGCAGGAGGACTGCCTGCCCCCCCCAAAAACTCCGCGCTGTCATTCTTCTTCTCCCCTTTCATCACACTCCTCCTTCAGCTCCCTCCTGCTCCACTCCACCAGCCATTCGCCTCCAGCTGAAAAACAAACGGACGCCATCCAACTGGATCACCAGGAGTGGAAATCTATGCTGGCCAGAAGGATGGAGCACAGTTTGGCCAGCATCAGCCCCTGGACTCGGCTGCCGCTCTCCTTCTTGCCCAGACTTGCCTGCCCCCCTGCCAGACTCCAGACGCCGGCAGCCACTGCGAAATCAGGTCCGTGCCAGAACGAGGCCATGTGTGTGTATCGCATTGGAGACTACGAGTGCCACTGCGCTCCCGGCTTCTCCAGCCGCAACTGCCAGCACAAGGACGACGACTGCTCTCCTGGCCTATGCCTGAACGGTGGGCGGTGTATGGACGGAGTGAGCAGCTTCGAGTGCGAGTGTCCGCGAGGCTACCAGGGGGCAGCACTACGAGCAGGCCGTGAACATCCGCCTGTTCAACGCGACAGATGCGAGCGAGTGGGAGCTGTGTCAGCAGAACAACTGCCCGGCTAAGGCGGACGACGGGCACTGCGACCCAGAGTGCAACTACTTCACCTGCTCCTTTGACGGCAGGGATTGCGGTGGGGGCCTGGAGCCCTTCGCGGACTGCCCGGCGCCCTCCTACTGCACCCACGTGTACGCGGACGGGAAGTGCGACCCCGTCTGCAACAAGGAGGCATGCCTCTTTGATGGCTTTGACTGTGCCGCCGTGGATGGCGTCCAGGACTGCCCCCGCTCATCTGCGCCTCCTGCCGCGACGCCTTCGCCAACAACCTACACTGCGGCTGGGATGGCGTGGACTACGAGGAGCAGCGGGAGCAGCTGGGTAGCGATGTTGTACTGGTCCTCCTGGACGAACCGGAGGCATTCATTGCCTCCAAGCAGCACTTCCTGTCCGAGGTCTCCAAGCTGGACTTCCAGCACCGCCTCGGCCATGCCCTCTACTCTGCCGACGGAGAGCCTTCCAATGAGCATTCTGGCGAAACGCCTAGCTTTGCGAGTCCCCGGGCAGTTTCAGCCTTCAAGACATCATCACACCCGCCAAACTCCTGCCCAGCCCCTCCTCCAAGCTCACAGCCTCGCCATCCCTCGCCTCCCCAGTCGAGGCCTCCGTTGGCTGACATCTTTCCCTTCCCTCCCCCTCCTATCCTATCGCCCTCCCTCCAACTCCTCCAACGCCCTCCAACTCCCTATCCAATCTTCAGCAGCCATAAAAAATAAAATTAAATGAAAATCTAAAACCTCAATCCGAAGATTAGAATAATATTTCCATTAGAAACAAAAACCAACTTATATTTTACTGAAAACAAAACAAAATCCATTGATGTTTCTCAGTTTCGAAACAACACTTTAAAACTAAAGCTCATAGGCATCAATCATTTTATGAAAATTTGCTTTGACTTCTTTATAAAACCAGATTGTCAAAATTATAGCACAATTATTATCCATAAACTTCAACAATTCTGCTAAATCAAGTTTTACTAGAAAATTCAAAATTCCAAATTTCAAAATTCGCTGCTTGGTTGAGACCCCCTACCCTTGATCCTATCAGATTACACAATAGTTAAAATCAGTTTATTATCCCTGCTAGGCTAGATCTAATCCCCGCCATCTTGATTACACAAACAGCCCTGCCCCATCCCACTAGACCTCATTCATTAACTTGTAACCAAGAAACCTCTCCTCCTCCAACTCTCCAACTCTCCAACTTCCTCTGCCCTCTGCGCCCCTTCAACTACCTCCACCTCAACCTCCCCACTCTCTACCTTCTCAGCCCCCACCAACTTCCTCCTCACCCGACCCTTCATCTTCATCCTCCTCCCCCTTCTTCAACTTCCCCTGCCTCTCCCCTCCTCCAACTCTGGCCCCGACGAGCCCCTCCTGCCCTGCGTCATCTGCCACTTCGCCCTCAGCTGCTGCTGCTCCAGAAGCCCTGCCTGCCGAGCCAGCTGGAGAGGATGGATGTCTTCATCGTTGCCCACCTCTGCAGCCTGCACCTCCTCCAGCCCAGATACAATCCTTCCTATACTGTTGCCAGTTAACCCAAACCATCATCTTCCTCAACCTCTCATGTCCCCTCCAATCAAAACAGTGATTCCCCCAACCAATCTCATTGAATGCTCCCGCATTCTGGCCCGCGGGAGGCTGTGAAGAATTGCAGCCATTGCCAGGCTCGTTGTACACCCCCCTGGCCGCCCGACGTGGGCAGATCATTGCACCTGCTCTCAGACCCGTTTCCTTTGTCCCCACTCCCGACCTCCCACCAACCCTTCTCTTCTTCACTCTCTCTAAACTCCTCCTTTCCTGTACCATCTGTGGAAAACGGAGAAGAGATTGTCAATGTTTAAGCTGCTAAAGCAGTGCAAGAATGGCACACTTAGTTGATGATATTAGCAATGCTGGGTGGGGTGGGATTTGGGCATCGGTATGGCCTGACTGCTAGCAAAAAGCAAGCGTGCAATGCGGCAGCAGCAGTAGGTGAAGTCCTGCGACAGCAGCAGGGGTGTGCGGGCTCATGTAGGCAAGTTCCAGCAGCAACCCAAGACTTGTGCAGGCCAGTGGTGGCAGCAAGCAGAGGCTTGCAAGGACTGGCAGCAGTGGTAGGCAGGGCGCACAAGTTCAGTGGCTGAAGCAAGCAGGGGCTTGCCAGACTGGGCAGCAGGGGCAAGCTGGGCTTGCAAGACCAGCAGCAGCAGCGGTGAGCAGGTGCAGGCTCATAGCAGCAGTACACATAAGTTCGTGAAGGCTGAGCAGCAGCGGCGAGCAAGGCTCATGCAGGCCAGGTGGCCAGGCTGCTGAAGCTTGGCAGCAAAGGTGCACTGTGTTGAGGCTGTTAGGCTGCACGGATGCCAGTTGGCTAGGTCATGCCGAGACCACGAGGTGGCATGTAGGTCAGGTGGCGGGGCTGCATGGATGCCGCGAGGTGGCGCCAAGGCCAGGTGGTGAGGCGGCGCAGAGGCCAGGCAGCAAGGGTGCAGCAAGGCTAGTTGGTGAGGCTGCACCAAGACCAGATAGTGGGGGCCATGCAGAGGTCCCAAGTGGTATGGAGACCAGGCGGTAGCTGAGCAGCAGCTGCAAGGCTGGGCAGAGGCCACGAGGTGGCATGGAGGCCAAGTGGCAGGGGTGAGCAGAGGCTGGGCAGCGAGGCTGTGTGGCGGCCGCGAGGCTATGCAGAGTCCGGGCGGTGGGGCTGCACAGAGGCCTTGAGACGGGGTTGTGCAGAGAGCAGGCAGTAGGCTGCACAGATGCCAGATGGCAGAGCTGTGCAACAGCAGTGAGGCTGTGCAGAGGCCAGGCAGTGGTGACCATGAGGCAGCAAGGAGGCCGGGTGGCGGGGGTGCAGCAAGGCCAGGCATCAGGGGTGTGGCAGGGCCAGGTGGTGAGGCTGCGTCGGAGCCACGAGGCTGCTTGGAGACTGCATTGAGGTTGCATAGAGTCCAGGCAGTGGCGTTGCGCAGAGGCCAGGCTACAGCATTGTGCAGCAATTGCCAGGTTGCACAGAGGCTGCACGGTGGCGCAGAGGGCCAGGTGGCAAGGGTGCAGCGAGGTCAGGCTGCGAGGCTGTGCCGCTGCAGTGAGACTATGCCAAGCGGCAGGAGCTGCGTAGTGGTCATGAAGCAGCACAGAGGCCAGGCAGCAAAGCTGTGCAGCGGCCACAAGGCTGTGTAGAGGCCAAGAGCAGTAGGCTAAAGGCCTCTAGGGGCAACAGAGGTGTGCAGCAGCTCGCAGGGCCAGCAGCAGTAGGCTTGAAGCTTCTGGAGCCCGACAGGTGGATAGAAGCTTGCAAGGGCCAGCAGCAGTAGGCTGAAGGCTTCTGAAGGCTGCAAGGGCAGTCGGAAGCTGGTAGAGCCAGTTACTGCAGGCCAGTGGCTGGATGCCAGTTGCAGCAGCAGCCATAGGTTTGAGGCTCCTGTGGCCTGTGATGGTGTGCAGGAGACTACAGGGGTCAGGAGCGTTGGCTGGAGTCTCCTGGAGACCCACAGGGGGTGGCACAAGGCTCTGGGGGCCAGCAGCAGTGTTTGAGGCTCCTAGGGAGTTTGTGTTGGCCAGCAGAAGGTTCTGGAGATCAGCAGTGATGTTTGGGGCTCCTGGGGAGACTGCAGCCATGAGCAGAAGACTCACGGGGCTTGTGACCGCAGTAGGAGGCTCCAGGAATCCGCAGTGGCAATTGGAAGGTCCTTATAGCCTGTGGTGGAGATTGGGGAGGTCTTGATGGCCAGTGGGGGTGGCCAGGAGACCTTGGCAACCTCCGACGGCCAACAGGATCCTTGACATCTGGTGGCAGTGGGTGGGGGCCTTGGGTAGCCTCCAGCAGTGGTGAGAAGCCCTGGCAGCCTCCAGTATCATGCTGGAGGCCTGAGCAGCTGGCCGTGGGGGTAGAAGGTCTTGTTAGCCAGTGGCAACAGCCAGGAGACCTCGATAGCTCTCTGTTGTGGCAGGTAGCCTAGGTGGCATCCAGTGTCATGGTGGAGGCCAGGGTAGCCAGCAGTGGCAGGCAGAAGGTCTGGACAGCTTCCAGCAGTGGCAGGAAGCCTTGGCAACCTCCAGTCGTGGTGGAGGCCTAGGTGGCTGATGGTAACAGGAACCCCTTAGCAGTCTGCAGGAGTGGATGGAAGGCTCTGGCCGCCTCCAGTCTCATGCAGGAGGTCTGGGCAGCTGGCGGCAGCAGCTGGGAGTCCTTGACAGCCTCTGGTGGCTGGCGGGAACTGCCCTGGCAGCTGGCAGGGGTGGGCAGAAGGCCTTGGTAGTCTCCAGCATCATGCTAGAGGTATGGTCAGCTGGCAGCAGCAGTCAGGAAGTCTGGAAAGCTTCCGGTGGCAGTAGGAAGCCTTTGCAGCCTCCAGCATCAGGCTGGAGGTCTGGGCCTTCAGCGGTGGCAAACGGGAGACCTTGGCCACCAGTGGCAGTGAGTAGAAGGCCTTGGCCACCAGCTGTGGCAGGCAGGGGTCCTGAGCAGCTGGCAGCAGCTGGACAGAGGCGTGGGTGTCCTCCAGCCAAGGTAGATGGTCTCAGTGGCCTCCGGTGTCATGCTGGAGGCTTGGGAGGTTGGCAGTAGCAAGCAGAAGACCTGGCAGCCTTCAGCAGCATGCTGGAGGCCTGAGAAGCCGGTGGTGGCTGGCAGGAGGCTCTGGCAGCCTCCAGTGGGCAGTAGGTCTGTCAGTGCTTGCATGGCAAGTTGAGATGCTGGTGAAGAGCACTGGTTGGCGATGGCTCTGTGTAGTAGATTGCAACTGTTGGTCTAGATGTAACAGGTCCTCCCTGATTGGTCTAGATGCAACAGGCGTAGGGGTGAGGAGTGTAGGGATGGAGAGTGTAGCAGGAGCCGTTGCTGTGCTTTATGCCAGCGAAGACGCTGTCCATCTGTCTGTACGTCTGTGGGCAGTAGCAGGGCTTGGCTTTCTGGTTCTGTTTTGGGTACTCTCGTTTCGGGTACTCTTCCCTCCCGGCGGCCGAAGAGGTGTGCCGCAGAATAAGCAGTTCTTGTTGCTTCGGTCGACGATGGGCATGGCAGCAGTGAGCGGAGGAGGTGAGCTCTGATTTGGTTGCCGGTGTAAGGCATGCAGCTCAACACTGGCTTGCAAAACTCCGTTGCCATTAAAAGTCAGTGAAGTGAGGAGTAAGGGGTCTGCATGCCATCCAAGATGTAATCTGGTGGCGATGAGTTGGGGTGGGCCACGCAGTTCGTTGCTGTCCAGGTGGAAGCTGTCGGCCAAACCGTCCAGGTTCCCGCAGGCCAAGTTCAGGCTGGCATCGTAATGGCGTCCTTGAAGGGGTTGAGCTGCTGGACGTTGGGCTTGGTCTTTAACTGGCCGATGTAGAAGACGATGGCGAAGCTGAACTCGGACTGCTTCATGCCGATGAACATGTCCGGCAGGAAGCAGAACTGCAGTAGTGCAGGGTGGGGCCCTGGAGACTAGCACTCTGTGGCAGTGGGCAGGTGATAGAAGGCAGTGGATGGGTTAGGCACTGTGCTTGACATGGAATGCGCCGGCAGCCTTGCCGTTGAAGGCAAGCAGGAAGCAACCGCGTCTCACAGCTGTTGCCATCCAGACCTTCCTGTTTGCCATTGTCGAGCAGTAGTCCAAGAAGACGTGTTCTTCTGGCCATCCGGGGAGCTGAATAGGCTCTCCTAGCCTTCGATGACTGGGCTGGCGAGTGGCTTTTGTGGATTGTGAAAGCCGGGGACAGAACTTGCCTCACCACTCCCAAATGTTCCCCTAGGCTCTTGAGTTCCACTTGGACTCACTTCTCCTTGTTTGTGTCTCAGGCTGTTAGGATGCATCGCTTTCTTGAGCGATTCCTTTGATTCCCATTCTTCCCCATGGTGTGTCATTGAGTTGCTCCTTTTTGAGCTGTTCTTGATATGGAATGTGCCGGTGGCCTTGTCGTTGAAGGCAGGCAAGAAGCAGCAACAGTTGCGGCGGATGCCATCCAGGATGTCCGGCTTGCCGTAGCCAAAGCTGAGCAGGCAGAAGGAGCTCTGGTTGGTCTAGATGCAACCAGTGGGTCTAGATGTAACAGGTCCTCCTTGAGGCCATTGGTTGGTCTAGATGCCACAGGTTGGTCTAGATGCAACAGTTCCCCCTTAAGGCAGTCCACGAAGTGGCTGTGGAAACTGCAGAGCTTGGCGTTTGGGAAGTGGCAGAGGGCAGAGTGGAGCATAGCCATGATTCCGTGCTTCACGATGCTGATGCAGAGCAGCTTGGCAATCGGGAAGTGGCGGAAGGCACAGTGTACCGCGTCCATGAAGCCGTGTCCCATGACGTTGATGAAGGCCAAGATGGCCACTTGTCTTTGGGATATTTATGTGTTGGCACTGCTCTTGAACATTGTTATGTTCGGTAGTACTGGGGTGGAGCAGGTGGTGGTTCCGGAGGAAGGGAGCTTCTCCATTGTTGGTCTTGTACTGGTCGGGTAGGGCCAGCAGTGGTGGTGGGTATGGGGAAGTTTCCAGGCGCCGAGAGAGGAAGGCCAAGGCTGTCTGAGCAGAAGTCTGTGTCTCTGGGAGTGGTGGAAGAACTTCCATTGCATCAGCCATCATTAGGCCTCCTTGAAGAAGGTGCTGAGGCGGTGGGGTGATTAGAGCTGACAAATGGGCATCAGTGTTTGCAGAGGCCGCTTTTTGCGAGGGGCGCAAAAAGGCGGGTGGTGGTGGCAGGGCAGAGTCATTAATCGCCGTTGTTTGCCGCTCCTTGGAGGCCGTTTTTTGTGGAGGGGAGCGCAGGAAGAAGGGTGTGGTTGTAAGGAGGGTCATTAATCTCCCGTTGTTTGTGCTCTCTAGGGGCCGCTTTTTCAGAGCTTGTGCCAAAAACGTAGGCCCGCGGAGAGGAGAGTGAAGGGGGGCAATTAGTCCACCCTATCTTCTTGCCGCCCTTCTTGCAAGGACTGGGGGAGCAGGTTCCTGCTGGCCTGGGCAGGGGTGTTTTGCAGGGGAGTGTGTGGCGCGCTGAAGGGTGGAGTGTACAGTGAAGGGGGTGCAGGTTGAGGGGGCTGTTTTTGCCAAGTGACGAATAGCAGGCAGAAGGGCTTGTGTAGGCGGCAAATTGGCGCAGGGACTTTTAGCCAAGCTTTGCCATCTGAAGTCCGCCGCCGTGCACCTTACAAACTATCAAAACAGTCGCAATATGCAGCACTCCAAGTGTTTTCGATGAGTCCTGAGTCTAGAAGCAGTCATTGTCGGTTTTCGTAGCAGACGATTAGTAGTCCGCTTGTCCAATCAGCCACATGTTTGGCTGCAAAACAGACTCGTGGTAGTCCGCACTGCTCGAATCAGCCACCTGTTTGGCTGCGAAGCGGACTCGTAGTAGTCCGTGCTCGTCGAAATCAGCCACCAGTTTGGCTGTGAAGCGGACTCGTAGTAGTCCGCCCTCAACAAAATCAGCCGCCTAGTTGGCTGCTAAGCAGACTCCTTGTAGTCGGCACTCGTCCAGTCAGTTGCCAGTTCGGCTGCAAGGCGGGCTCCTAATGGCCCGCACTGAGTCGCAGGAGTCCCCCGCCTCGTCCATCGTACTTTGACTCACGTCACCAGCTGTCATCCATTCAGGGCGCCGGCGCTTCTTCTTCTTCGGTGGCGATCGTTTTGATGGCATACGCAATCAGGAGCTTGCTTGCTTGAATGGTGGCCCAGAGGAGTAGGGGGAGGGCGAGTGAGTAGGGGGAGGGCGAGTGAGTGAGAAACATCAAATTTTTGAGTCGAAAATTTTTTCCCCCAAAAAGAACAATTTTCATTGAACGGCTTTAAATCACACACAAGACTTGAGTTTTTTTGTTTACAATTTATATATAATGATTCCAAATCGGTGCTTACCTTAAAATTTAGTTGAGAAACCACAGACTTGCCTCTTTTGAGCAACAAACTTTCAATAATGTAATTATTTAGTTCAGCCTATTGCTTCGCGGTCACCTATTGGGCTTTGTGCCATTATACATGTTTTTATGCAAATAAGGCCCTGATATTTTAAATGTACGCCCCAAAATTGACCCATATTCATTGCAAATTGCCTTTAAATCATGTTATTAACAGTTTTTCTGAAATTCTTATGCAGAAATTGTATTAAGAGATTCGGTCTTTGCACCAACATTGTAGCGTTTGTTAAGATGGTTCTAACCACGGTCGAATCATTGAACTTTGTTTAGTATAGCAGGAGTTATGAGCAATTAAATATTGTACAGTGTCAAGTTTTGTAATTTTTGGTCGGTTTTTGGGCCACACGGGCCACGGTTTTTATGAATCCGTTGTATGACCTAAATCAACGTCTCGCTTCAAAGTGCACCAAACCGCGTGTTACCAAGTGTTGCGCCAACTGAAAATATTTTTAATGATTTTTTTGTACTTTCTTGAACCCTCCCCTATGTTGTAGTATATTCAACTTTGGGAATTTTCAATTCTGGAACAGAGACCTTTTGTCAGGACGGTTTTAACCGCTGTCAAATCATTGAATATTGTTTAGTTAGCATAGCAGGAGTTATGGGCAATTAAAAATGCCCATTGTCAAAATTTGCAATATTTGGTTGGTTTTTGAGCCACGCGCAACTATGCGCCCCGATTTGAACCCCCAGCATATTTTTTCTGTTGGTTTTTCAATAAATACAAGTTGTGTTAAGCGGATTAATGCGGAGGAGCCAGCGTTTTATATATAAGGACAAAAAGTGAATGAATTGTAAAGCCTGCTCTGCGGCCACTTGGTGGTCAAAAAACATTAATTCGAAAATTCTTTTCAACAGATCCTGGATATCCCCTTGACAAACGCATTTGTCAAATTTAAGCTATTTTCAATGAAAAACCATGGAACTAGGCTTGTTTGTGTATTTGAAACATCAAGATTTAAGTTTTATTCATACACTGGGAAATAATTATTTTTTCGCAAATTCCTTTTACGACATTCAAGACAACACCACAACAGAATATCCTGCCAAATTTCAGCTATTTTCATTGAAAAACCAGGCATAAATGATTTGAAAAACAAGTATATGGCGCAGAGCGCAATAGGTGACCGCGGAGCTCTCAACATACCCCATTTTTCAACCTTTCTACCTAAAAAAGTTATGTTTCAAATGCTCCGGGACTTGTCAAACCTCTCCAGATCTTCCTCAAATTTTATTTCCTTTCAGGAAAAAAAAGTTTGTCAATATCCGTTGAGAATTGAGCCTTTTACAGCATACCCAAATTTTCGACCTTTCTACCCAAAAAAGTAATGTTTCTAATGCTCGGAAACCAGTTCCACCCCTCCATATCTTCCTAAAATCTCATTACCTTTCAGGAAAAAAAAAGTTTGTCCAAATCCGTTGAGAATTGAGCCTTTTACAGCATACCCAAATTTTCAAACTTTCTACCCAAAAAAGTAATGTTTCAAATGCTCGGAAAACAGTTCCACCCCTCCAGATCTTCCTAAAATTTTATTACCTTTCAGGAAAAAAAAAGTTTGTCCCAATCCGTTGAGAATTGAGCCTTTTACAGAATACCCAAATTTTCAACCTTTCTACCCAAAAAAGTAATGTTTCAAAAGTTCAAATTCCGGGTCTACCCCTCCAGATCTTCCTAAAATCCTATTACCTTTCAGGAAAAAAAAAGTTTGTCCAAATCCGTTGAGAATTCGCCCGTTCCCAGCATTTCCAGACATACATATATATATATATATACATATATACACATGAGGACAAAAGTTGAGTAACCTCTATAGACCGCGGAGCGGCCCTTCGGGCCGCTCCGCGGTCAAAAACATCAAAAATTCATTTTTTGGGTGAAAAACGCAAAATTACTCCATGCACAGAAAATCATCCTAATCACCATGCAGACGGACTTTCATGCAAAATTTGAGCCAATTTTGTTGAAAACCACAATTTGCACCCAGGACTATTTGCACCCGACTATTTGCACCTGACTATTTGCACCCCAACTATTTGCACCCAGCTTCATTTGCACCCGATGATTTGCACCCAAAAGGAATTTTGTACTGCAACTTTCACATTCCACTCCCCCCCCCTTAGAGGAGGTTAGCGCCAGCATGCCTGTGTATGTATTTGCATCCAGGTTTTCCTCTGGGATTCTGGAACAGTGACATTTGCGATTTTCGAATTCCGGGAACTGTGACAATTGCAGCTTTGCGAAATTGAAGAACTTTGATGCATGCAACTTCTTGAAAAGGCAAATTTCCAGTGTTCCAGCTTCTTATTTGCCTTCTTTAAAATAGAAATCACACCAGCAAATATGAGAAACACCAACAATGTACTTTTGTTTTTTTTTGTTTTGTTTAACTTAGGTCTTCGTGTATTTAACTCTAAAATTTGGCTAAACAGTTCACTTCCCCCGTCTATAATTCCAACCATCATGGTTCAGGAAGTTGCCTGCAAAGCTGCAATTGTCACAATTCTCGCAATTTGAGAAAATGTCACAGTTCCAGAAGTCCAGAGGAAAAACTAAATGCTAATACATACTTATGCATGTTGGCGCTGACCCCCTCTATGATTGCAAATGTAGGATAAAACTGTTTGATGCATATTGTCGGGTGCAGATAGTTGGATGCAAATAGTCGGGTGCAAATAGTCCCGGATGCAAATTGTCGTAGAACCGGTTCCGGTACTACAAAGTTACGGCCATGCAAAAATTATTTGCATGATAAAATGTATCAAAAACATTGCACCACCTTGATGCGCAATCTATTTTAATTGTCAGCGTAAAAAAGAAACCAGGTAAGAAAGAATAAATCTCAGTCGGAGATTCACCATTTTGGTAGTAAGTTTGACGTAATTATGTTTGCAGCATATTGGAGGCCATGTACTTCGGTATCCCAACGTTAGCATTGCCTTTTTATGGTGACCAAAGCAGTGTTGTTTCGAGAGCCGCTTATTGGGGTGGAATTTTATGGATGACGAAAAAGCATATAAGCCCAAAAGTCATTTTTGAAGCACTTAAAAAACTTCTCAGTGACAAAACTTTCAAGGATAAGCAAAATTGGGTTTCTTCCATGCTCAAGGTTGGTTTGATTTGCTTTATTGCTTACAGTTGCAGACAAGACCATCACTCAAAAAAATGCTTATCGATGTTATGGGCTGACACAGATTAGCTCAGTGGCTGTCAGGGCTCAACTCATGTTTTAAGCGTAGGTTTTGTTTTTGATGGTTGATGTGAAATTATTCCAGGGATCCAACCCTAAAATAAGAAAGGCAGTGATAATTTCGTTCGGTAAATCCAACCGAAGCCAGTAAGGCTTAAGGCTTGCTTTAAAAGAACATTTCTGTAAGGGTTCAAAATGGTTGGTATATTTCATGACCACCGGATTTGGGCTTATGCGCCAGGGTTGTAGCCCAGGAAATGGCATTTCCAGAAATGTCTTTTGTTTTGCCCAACTCGGCTTAGTTCCCAAGAAAAAGCCATTTCAAACATTTTGCCCAAAATTTCTTAAATTTTGCACTATTTTCAGTTTTTGACCCATTACTAGACCCCATGATTGAATTTCAGAAATCTAAAGACATTTTCAGAAAGCCAACATCACGGTCCACAATGAGTATGAATAATCCAAGCCCTTTTGAGCAAAACATTGACCTCATTTCGCCTTGTAAACGCCGCAAAAAAACGACCTTTCCAACACCGGAAACTGTGTGTGCCTACTTGCTGTGCATGCCTACTCACTGTGCGTGCCTGCGCTATCCCACTCCAGTTCGAGGGTGGAAGAGGTAGGGTAGTCTGTAACATAGCTGCTGAAAGGCTTGGTGGGTAGTTCGATGTGGGCAATGCGATGGGAGCGGAGCTCCAGCATGATGCCGTGGGTGTTCATGAGCATGTGCGTTAAGACCCCCAATGAGGCCGCCATTCCTTCCATTTCTTTTCTACATTTCCAGCTGGCTTGAGAGGAGCAAAAGGGGTCAGATCATCATCATTGTTTACTCCGAATAATCGGGTATGAACAGAGTAGCAGATGTAATGGTACTCTGAAGAGAAGAGGGAAAAGTTGATCATTGCTCGGCAGTGGATTAGATCACGTTGTCTGCGTTGAGTAGCCCTCTGACGGCCTCGAGGAAGAGCCTTCGCCGACTGCCAGCAGCCTCCGCCGGAACCCGCCTCCAGAAGCCACCCACCCTACTCGGCCAAAGTGCCTGAGCCCCGCCCCTAGCCCCTCCAACTACCGCAAAGTGGTGACGTCCACGCAGGCCGCTATGCAGGAATGGGAAGAAAACAGGGCATCCGTGCCAGCTCTCTTGCTGCTCGGGGGAGGGAGCCTCTTCTGCTTTGCTGTTTAGGAGGCAAGAGATATAGCAGTTATGTAGCATAGTGAGATCTGCTATTATTCGTCTGCGTTGCAGCGATTCCAGGCCTAGGAAGGACAAGCGTGCTACATAGCCACCAGTGGGGGCAGGCAGCCGGCATCGGCGCATGATAAACTTTGTGAAGTTTCGCTGGACTCTTTCAATCTTATCACATTCGCCTTTGCCCACTGGTGCCCACACTGGTGATGCATACTCTAGCTGGGGCCTTATATAGATTGTGAATGCTCGCGTTAGTAGGCTGGGTGAAACTGCATGTAGGCATTTTTTAATTAGATGAGTGGAGAATTTCGCTTTGTTGATCATGCTTGTTATTTGCGCGGAGTAGCTTAGACTGGGCCTGAGCAGGATGCCTAGGTCGTAGGTGCCTTCAGCTGGGGCAACTGGAATTGGGAGGCCAGAGACTGAGAAGTTCGGCATTGCTCCTGCACCTATCCGATAACAGCTGCACTTGTGAGGGGCGATGGAAAGTTGCCAAGCTTTGGCCCAGGCTGAGAGGGCAGTGAGAGCGGTGTGGAGTGCTTGTGGGTAGGAGGCAGCTAGGCGGAGATCATCCGCATAGGCCCAGAAGCGTAGGTGAGGGATGGAGGAGAGCTGCCATGAGAGTGGGAGTAGGAAAAGATTGAAGAGGACTGGGCTGGAGCTCCCCCCCTGCACAATGGAGGAGTGGACGGGGTGGGCGGAGGAGAAGCTGCTGCCAACTCGCGCCTGCATACTGCGACCGCTGATGAAGTCACGAATTAGATCCACCACTCCCACACCCATTCCAATAGCTTTACAGACATGAAGCAGCTTTTCATGGGACACTGAGTCAAAGGCTTTGGCAATATCAATGTTGATAACATCGACAGCTAGCTTCTTTGCCAACTCTGCAGCTACAAAGCCCTGGAATGAGAGGAGGCTGGTGGTCGTGGATCTGCGTGCTCTAAAGCCATGCATTGCTAACGGGAGTAGGCCACGCGTTTCTAGGTGACTGCTTAGCTGTTTGGCAAGAATTCGGTCGAAGATCTTCAGCAACCCAGGAATAAGTGCTATGGGGCGGTAGGAGGAGCAGGCGGAGGGGTCCCCTTTCCTCTTATACACTGGGCAGACGAATGATTCCTTCCATTGGGCTGGGAGGGAGGATGTGGCTTGGCAGAAATCAAACAGGATTCTGAGTGGTAATGCAAGGCTTGGACGAGCTGCTTTTAGGAGCAAAGGGGGCAGACCATCAGGCCCTATGGATCGCTTGGGCTGTAGTCCTTGAAATGCTTTATGAATGTCACAAAGCATAGGGCATGATAAGGAGGCAGGGAGGCAAGGTCCAACTATGATGCTGAGCAGCACAGACTCCCTGCATTCCAACCAAATCACTTGGATTGGAGGAAGTCAGGGCTACTAGAAGCAATAGCAAAGGATGGGTGATATCTAAAGGGGGAGGGGCAAGGAATCCAAGGTCGATGGGCTGGGTCCCACATAGGAGGTTGATGAAGGAAGGCCGTGCTGTAAGGCATGATGTCCTCACTCTGCTCTCCACTCTTCCTCATCCAGCCTGTAAGACTGGAGCCAGAACCTGGTCCTCAATCCGGCCAGCATCTGCTGAAGATGGAGATGACAGTGTTGATGATGTTGTCAATGGTGCGGTTGATGGTCAAGCCGCAGGCCATGAAGCAGGCGAGGTAGAGAATCACAGCACATAGGCTGGCCATCACTACAATGGAAAACGCCGCTCCCAGCATGAAGTAGATGGGCCTCAGGATCTGGTCTTTCAGGCTCCTCACCTCCACCTCACTCTTCATTTTCACCTCCTGTAGACCCTCTGTCATCGCACCCACGAATCCAGTCAACAATCTGCTGTACTCCTTGATGTTCCTAGACACCTCCTCTGGCTCCCAGGAGAGATGGCTGGAGAACTTCAGCATGCCTCCACTTGATGATCAATGTGAGGCATGTTGGCTGAGTAGGCTGTGAGGGCAGAGAAGGGTTGGAGGATAGGCATGTTGCAGAGGGGAGGTGCATCTAAGGTGATGTCCGGTGTGAGCTGGTGCATGTTAGGGCTCATCAGGTAGGTGGCAGAAGTAGTCTTCAATGTTGCTCTGGTTGGTCTCATCCACAAACTTGAACCAGGTCACCTGATTGCAGTGCACCTCTGTGCGGAACCAGGTCAAGTCTCTACTGCCTCACTCAGGCAGGTAGAGAATCTGTCCATTCATCAACTCCACTGGCATGAACAAGGAGCAGAAGCAATTTCCTGGCAGGTGGTGATTAGGATAAATCCGTTTCACTTCTGCCCTATGGCACTGGCTGATGAACACCCTCAATCCCTTCACGTCAGCTGTAATATCCTGTTGCTTCAGCATTGCTTGCAGTTCATCGGTGGGGTTGAGATAGAAGAGCTGTTTGAAGATCTGGTACTGATGCTCTTCCAGGATGCAGATGTGATGCTTGTCCAGCAGTTGGCTGTTGTGGATGAACTTTGTGACGGTGTGATAGTGGCTCAGTTGGATCCACTAGCCTCTTCTGCCTGGAGAGTCCGAGAGATGAGCTAAACTGGAAGCCCTTCAGCAGGAACTGATAGTAGCATGAAGGCTTCAGTCCAATGCGCTTAATTTGGCTCAGCTCAGCTCAGGTCCTATGTCTCTCTGTCCAGGGCCCAAGGGGGGCAGAGCAGAGGAATGGGCATTGCTTTCCTTCCCTACCTCAATTTGCGGATTCACCACCACAACCTTCCTATTGACTATCATCGGCAGACCTTCCTTAGACAGCAGAATGTTGGGTGGAAGACACTTCAATGCTGGCCAATTGCAGGTTTAATCAGGCATTGGAAGGTAGGTGGAGAAGGCTGATTGGAGGGATGGAATGTGGACTCAATCTTTGCTGATGACCTCCACATTGTAGGTGCCCTTGAGCTCATAGGGGCAGAAAGTGAGCAGGGGGGCTTTCATCCCAGACAATGGTGTATGTGAGCTTTGTGCAGAACTCCTGCTCTGCATTGCAGCCCGCCATGGAGACAAGGCTGGAGACCACTGACTCATGCTAAATTGCTACTTCTCCGACTGTGAGGATGAAGCTTAAGTAGGAGATGGTTTTGTAGCCCCACCACTTGTAGACTGGGAAGGTGGAGATGTTGGTGGAGTACTTGTAGTGGCCAATCTGGACCAGGGGGATGTCCCTGAAGTTCCAGGTCTTCCATGCTGAGACACACTTGTGCAGTGCCACTGACCTCAAGTCCTACCTCCAACCATTGGTTGAAGAAGGAGTTGTAGGTGCAGTAGTTCTGGAACTTGATCTGACACCTAGCTGCAGGGATTGTTTGATGGCAGTAGTGGTTGATGTAGAGGTTGATGGCATGGTAGAGTATATCCTCTGTCCAGTGGTCTATGGAGCAGTCATGGTGGAAGTCTGGATAGACGAATGGCCTTCCCCCTGTCAGCACCTTAGGTCAGATGTAGAAGTCCACTCCAGGAGGAGAGGGCTCTGTGGCATCTGAAGGGGGGTGAAGGGGTTCCTGAGGAACTTGGAGGTGAGGAGTGGGCACCTGTCCTTTAATTTCTGCTCTCAGCTGTCTGCGTGATGGGAATACTAGCAGCACTGGTACTGCCTCCTAGACACACTAAGCTGAGCACGCCTAGGAGCAGCCAGGGAAAGCATCCCTGGGGGACTGGACAACTGGTCCTAGGGTAACTGTTCCTAGGGCAAATGGTCCCAGACAACTGGTCCATAGGGCAACTGGTCCATAGGGCCACTGGTCCTTAGGTCAACTGGTCCATAGGGCCACTGGTCCCTAGAGCAACTGGTCCTTAGGGCCCCTGGTCCCTAGGGCAACTGGTCATTTTCTTTGGACAGCCCCTAAAATGATCTTGAGGCCTACTGGTCAACCTCCTGCACTTCTGAGCCAAAGTTGGCTGCATCTTCCAGTTCTTCCCATTTCTGAATGGAGCAATGGTCTCAGGGCAGTTACTGATTCCAAATCGAAATAAAGCCATGTTTGGCTTAGTTTTGGCTCTGTTTGCCATATTCAATAGTAACAAATAATACTGGAGTTTTGACCGCAAATAGATAAAATGTGAACACTAAAAAGTTCTCAAATAGTACAATCAAAGTTTTATTAGTTTGAGCAATAAATTTAGAGCTGGTTTTTGATCAGAGATCTTTGTATGTGTCACTTGATTTCAACAATGGCTGCAAAAATTGCGCAAACCTTAAGTTGGAAACCAATTTCGCTGCTGTGCACTGTGATGAACAGTGTAAATAAGAGTTGCCACACTAATTGCTTAAAAATTACGGGTAAATGGATCAGACATCATATTTTGGCTCAGAAGCGCAGGATGGTGACCAGCAGGCATCAATATCATTTTGGGGGTAGCTCTAAGAAAAAGGAAAATGGAGCTTCAGCCTCTCCTCATCCCTGTAGCACCCCCTGCCCAAGCCGAGGAAATCCTTGCATAGGCCAATGGGCTCCTGCTCTTGTTGCTCTTCCTGGAGGGACAGCAGAGCCTGAGTGTCCCTAGGAGTCCTAGGCAGGCGGATATTGTAGAAGTCCTGAGTCAGCTGGCTTCCTAGAGCTGCTTCGTCCAGGGACTTGTAGACTACTCTGCGCCTTCTTTCTGACTGGCACTTCAGAATGCTCTTCTTTGGTTCCTTTGCAGGAAGGGTCCTGGGAGTGACAGGGGGGGACGTGTGCTTGTCCTTGGAGAGCGTGCTGGCCATAATGGTCATGGACATTGTTGGAAACCTTGTCATCAACCTCAGGTTCCAGGTCCACTCCTTCCTGTCCCTCTCTTCCTGCTCCTAATCCCCACGGTCTGGGTGGAACTTCTGGAGCATCGATAGCTGGAGAAACTGTTGGTGGCTTGTAGATGATGGGGATGAAATTGGAGATGTGGCAGCGCAGCAACTCATTTTGTTTGCCACCTCCTTTCACTCTCCACCTTACTAGCACCATTGCCTCCTGAGGCTCCAAAAAGCAAGATGGCAAGAGCTCAACTATATGACCTAGCTTGAAGGAATGTCTAGGAGCATTATCATTGCTCAGTCACACCAGTTCTCCTTCCATAGGCTCCCTCTGAGCCTCGCCCTTCCTGGGCTTGTAGTGGTTCTTGTGCTCCTTGGTCAGGACCTGCAGCGAGTTGTCCTTGAACACCTGCCAGAGCAGGGCCAGCTGGTGCTTGTACACCTTCATCATCATACCTCTTTCCCCATACAGTGCCTCCGGGTCCTTCACTTCATCATCCCAGTTAGGAGGGAGTACAAGGTTGAGTTGAGGGTGCAAGAAGTGTGCAGGAGTGACGATGGATCTGCTCTTGCTGTACACAAAGAGTGGCCTGCAGTTGATGATGGCATCCATCTGGGCCAAGAGGAGCATCAGCTTGTACTCCTTCAGCTTGCACCCGGATGCCAATCTCTTCAGCACCTTTGCCATCAGCCCCTCCACAGAGGCTGCAGATGCTTAATGAGTGGGAGGGATGGTGCATAGGTGGATGTGGTTCTTGGCAAAGAAAGTGGTGATGGCAGGGTCATTGGCCTTCTACTCCCCTGAGCTTGCCCTGCTGAACAGGGACCTAGTAGCCCAGAGAAGAGGCTTCACATTGTCGCAGTAGACCTGGCAAGGGAAGCCGACTCTGGCCATGATGGTCCCAAGACCATTGGCTATGCTCTGCCCCTCAAGGTTGGGGATGAGCTGGAGCATGACAGCCCACACCTCCTGGCAGAGATAGACAACAATGTAGCTGGTCCTCTCCACCATCAGCTCCTTTGCCTTCTCAAACTTGCAGTAGGGTTCCAGCTTCTGTTCAAGGTCTCAATAGACCTGAATGTAACTGATTGGCCCTTTCAAGTTGATATACGCATGCTGCATAGTGCAAGCACTGTCAAAGCAAAGCGCCAGGTATGGGCGGAAGCGCAGTGAGACAAATTGCATTGCCTCAAACCGGTGGCAGCCGCTGCACAGTCTAATGAAAGACTGCACCTTCCAGAGAGCGCTGGTGATCCAGTAGCACTTCCTGAAGAGTCTGACCATCACTCTGGCCTTCAGATGTCCTGCCAACTTGTGGAATGGAGGACGAGGAGGAGGGTGAAGGGGTGGTCGTTTGGGAGGAGGAGTGGGTGTTTTGCATCCACGGGGACGTTGGCCATGGCCAACCTGCTGCCGCAGCAGAGCAATCCTGACTCCCCCAGGAACAAGTCAAAGTCTCTGACATGGTTTGCCTCTGAAGATGGCAGACATCATTTCTCATTTGAAAGGACAGAGATGATCGGCGCAAATGCCTTCATCTGGAGATGGCGGACCCAAAGCTTCCTTCTTTTCCGCCTTCACTGTTGCTGTCCCTGGACTAGGCAGTCCCTTAGCCTTTCCTCCAGGCTCTGCAAACGTAGGATGTGACTCAAAGGAGAGTAGGGAGACCCCCTTGCAGAGGTACTGCTCATCCTGCATGTGGAAGGGGTTGGGGAAGCTGTCCTTGATGACCAGCTTATGGTTGGCGTTGACCATGATTTGGTACTCTGGCCCAAAGCTCTTCTCCTCCTGGGCAGGCCTTGCCCTGGGCCCAGCTGCGGCCATAGAACCAGAGGCAAAAGTTGTCCTCCTGCAGATAGTCTACAAAGCGGATGCCCCTGGAAGCAAGGTCAGCAGGTTTGTCCTTGCTGTGGACGTGATGCTGGGAGAAATGAAGGGAATCCTGCAGGCTTTGGATGTTTGTGATCCGGTTGCTGACATAGGTGGTGGGTCCGCATCCCAAGTGGATCTGCTGGAGAGCAATCAGGCTGTCCATGTAGACCTGCTTCTCAACCACACTGATGGCAGCCAGCAACTGCTTCTCCACAAAGCGCAGCAGCTTTGCCGCCTACTCCACTGCCAGTAGCTCCAGCTTTGGCATGTCTTCCAGAAGTCCTGGATTGGGAGAGGCTTTGGAGATGAGAAGGGTGCAATAGGCGCCGCTGGTGATCTTGCGGCAGTTGCCCTTCTTGTTGAGGATGTGATGGGGATGGGATGGGAGGCAGTGGAGGCAAAGGAGTACCGTGGGGGGGACTAAGTTTCCGCGAATTAATTCAACGGGTTATATCGCAAGATCTACAAAACATTTTTCCACAAAAAGTTACCTGCAGATGCTCCAATGTGTCCATTTTATTGTGTTACATTTTTGTGTCAAACGGAGTTAACTAAGTGGTATTACTTTAATTTTTGTATCATGAATCATTTTATTGGAGGAAGTTGCCAAAAATATTAAAATATTACCAAAACTGATGATTTTTAAGATCTTTAAAAGTAATTCTGCATCAATTAATGGTCAAAGAACCAGCTAGGCATTTAGTGAAAAGGTTTTTTATGATTTCATTTTGACAATATGTGAAAATAAGGAGAAAACCATCATTTTGAAGCAAAATAATTTAGTACGCACATCGCCAGCATATATTTCAGCTCACATTGACTGGTGATACAAAAAACGTAATAAATCCATCAGTTTTATTTGGATTGACACAACAATTTAAGACAATATAGTAGACTCTTTGAAGCATCTGCAAATAAATTTTTGTGGAAAAATAATTTGTAGATCTTGAGATATAACTTATTAAAATAACTCGCGGAAACTTAGTCCCCCCCACGGTAGGTGTAGCACAGCAGCCGTTTGTCTTGCTTGCTTCCAGAAAACCAGTCAGTCCTGCAACCTTAAATATTTCAAGCTGGTAGGTCTGGTGGGTAAGGCCTATCCAGACCTCACGACACACAGGTGTGATCGCAAGGCCATGGAGCAGTTCACAGAGGATATCTTGCCACCGTTCCATGCGGCCCTTGCCCTGCAAGTCTACGGCATCCTCCAGGAAGCCCTGCAGGCCGCCCGCCATGTAGAGGAGGCCCAGTCCAAAGGCCGCAGCCATGCCACTGGCTTCCACACTGATGATGACAGCTCTGGAGCCAGTCGCCCCCATCTTTCCATCCGCACCAAGGATGCAATTGGAAGAAAGAGGTGAACACTGCATACCTTTTGATGCAGAGGGTTGAGCAGTTGGAAGTGGGGCTCCGCCGGTTGCAAGTAGCCAATGCCGTGGAGCATTGGGTCATGGAGAATGAAGATATCCGCGATGTCCGCAGTTGCCTCAACTCCGACCGACCCACTGAAGACCCCCTTGCACCATCGGCCAATCAGTATACCACCACACCAAGGACTGCACCCTGGAGAGATGCTGCCGCACCAACATCCCCACTGGCTTCGAGGACTCCACCAAAGGTCAAGCAGGAGAAGCAGGACAAAGCAGTGACGTTTGTGGTGAACTCTGTCATGGCCTGCTGGGGCTTCCTGGAGGACATCGCCACTGCCTTTTGCCCCGCCACCGCTGCAGACCTGGGCGGGCGCATGAACTGCCTCTCTGCCTCACCTCCGCTGCCCAAGCCTCCAACTCCCACTTCCTATCAACCGGTTCAGCCATCTCTTCCCTCCAGGCATTCACACCCTCTCTTCCGCCCTCTGCCTAATTTCACCACCTGTGCCTTGGCCCTCATCATCACCCTCACAGCTGCCGCAGCAGCCTTTTCCCCACCGACAGATGCTGGTCATTCTCTCACATCTACAGGCCAGAATTATCTGCGCTGGCCGCGTCTCTGCTTGATGGTACAGGGCAGTACATGGTGGAGGATGCCCCCCACCCCTCTCTGTTGCACGCCCCACATTCCACCCCCACCTTTGCCCAGCAGCAGGTCCTCCATTTCTACGCCCCCAACTCCTGGCCCTACAAGCCAGAGTGAGGCATTTCGCGAGAAAATCTTCATTTTGCGTCGATTCGTACAATCAACAGGTCGTCAACCTGTTGATTGGCCAATCAACGGGTTCAACCGGTTGTTAAGGTGAAAAAACACCCCAAAATCTTCATTTCGCGTCAATTCGTACAATCAACAGGTCGTCGACCTGTTTATTAGAGTGCCAAATCGAGTTGCTTCACAACTGCACAGGCTTTGTCTGCAGAAAGACCTGGCAAGTTTTCCGCCTCAAGGTTTTCCTCCTTTACCCCCACGCAGCACAGGAGGAATACAAGGAGAAACTGTCCATGGGTGATACAGAGTGTAGAATGATGGAGAGTGAGAATAGGTGCAACAAAGGAGCGTTGGTGCAGCTGCATCCAGGCATGCGAATCTGGACATTCTTCCAGCCGTTGGAAGGGTCCTGGGGCACCCCTCTCTTGGATTGCTGCAGATGGAAAGAACACTCCACCATCTCCTGCCACATCGAGAAGGGCATCCAGGTTCTGGCCACCCACAATCACTCCATCCCTGTCAGCCTCAGCACTAACCTTACCCCTTGTCAATGCTTGGCTGGTTTCTGTCAGTTGCCCATGGACAATTCCACGGTGATCTGGAGCATATAATCGGATTTGGAGCCCCCGCTCCTGCCTGTCAGCCTGGTCAATGGCACCCAAAGATGGGCACTTGACCTGGCCGTGAGTGACATGCAAAATAAAATACCGGAAATGCCCTTGCCGGAAAAAATAAAATATACGTCTATATAAACGTCTATTGTTATATATTTTTACGATTAGTCGGTTTCAGGTATTTTTCATGAAATAACGTCAATTATATTTTTTTTTGGTAAAACTAGAAATTGTCTAAAATGTTATCATCTATTTCCAAATTTACTTCACTTCTGGCTGTGATTATGTTCTTCTTTTGACCGCTCAACAGTTTCTCGGAAGCTTGAAGACTAAACAAATGTGACCAGCACTCAAAGAAGGTTCAGTAAACGCACTGTAATACTCGTAAGTGATGGTTGAAATGGCCTACTGAAGGCAAAGAAACTGGAAGGCCTATTGAAGGCAAAGAAACTGCAAGGGCTACTGAAGGCGGAGAAAGCAAAAGGCCTGCTGAAGGCGAACATCAAATGCTGCAATAGCAGCGCACCACTTTGGTAGATGAGACAAGATGGCAAAGCGAGAAAGTGGCAAGTCAGACTAGTAGTAGGCGAAGGGAATGGGGGCAAAGGGGCGAAGGGGTGAAAGCAATGGGCGCGTTGGAAGGCTAGGCTGCTGGGAGTAAGTGAGCGGAGGGGAAGGGTGAGAAAGGAGCAGTTGACCTAGTATTTGGGAGACGGAGGAGGGAGAGGGATGTTCTCCTCGTCGCTGGTGGTGCTGTTGGGCTGGGCCTGGATGGGGGGGGGGCTGGGGGTGGGGGAGGAAGGCGAGGCGGAGATTGCGGTGAGCAGCGAGGCAGGGGCAGAAGGGGCTGCCCACTGGCGTGTGGCCCTTCCCGGCAACGAAGTCCAGCTCGCTCGCGGAGCGGACCAGCTTCGGCAGCGGCTTCTTGGACTGGATCGTCTTCTTGGCTCCTATCAATCCACATTTGAGGAGTGAAGGAAAAATGGAAAATGATGAAAGATTGGTGAAAGCATGGTGCGCTTGATCTTGGCGGCAGGCGGCGTCAAGTCCGGCTCATCCTCGGCGTTCTTGGGCTCCGGCTCCTGCTTCACGGCCAAGAAGACGGACTCCTTGTCCTCCGGCTCCTTCTTGATGGCCATGAAGATGGACTCCTCCTCGTTGCCCGGCTCATGCTTCATGATCAAGTTCACGTTCTTGTTGTCCTCCACCTCGTTTGCCTCCAGGGCCGCCTCCTGCTCATCCGGGCCCGCCTCCTGCCCTTCCCCATGCGCCGACTCCTTCTCCTCCAATCAATCATTCAAATCACTCCTCCATTTCTCCTAAGTCCAGTCAATCCA
>JASANA010011097.1:0-29510 GCA_030248095.1 Ptycholaimellus sp. GST1_10 | reverse complement strand
TACTATTAAAAAGTAAAAAACTAACCACCCAGTCTGGCTGTGAGGTGTCTAGTTTTGATTATGTTCAAGAACAAGAAAAACAAGATCACTGTAATAAGAATACAGTGTTTTGAGAGTAACCTTTGTTTTTGAATTTCTTGAGTGCTGGTGCTCCATCCACTGCTCCATCATCTGCTCCACCTGCTGCTGGCACCTCCACTTCATTCTTTCCTGAAAAAGTGATATAGATTAGTGGAAAAAAAAGGAAAGAATGGGGGCACCTGCAACCTTCTTGTCAGTTTTGCAGAGGACCAGGTCCATAGGGGTGCCTTCTTCATTTTCTTGGTCACTGAGTTGAGCATTGGTTGAATAGAGTTTGTAGAGTTTAGGACCAATCTTTTTGAGGAAGCTCCCTAGCTTGCACACTCTCGCTCCTTGTTGATGCTGATTGATGTTTGGCAGTGGTTGAAGTTAAACTTGATTGTGATGATTGAACAAGAACAACAAGAGCATTGCAATAAGAACACTTGGTTTTGAGAGTAATTAAGTTTACTGGTTGAATACAAGCAATAAAAACCGGTTATACGAGAGCCATCAATTATCAGTAACTATTGTCCTTGAAGTTCTTGAGTGCTGCCGCTCCTTCCACCACTCCATCCGCTGGCTCCTTCACTCCATTCCCTGAAAAGTGATATATTAGTGGAAAACGTGGAAAGCGTGGCATTGGGCGTCAACACAAGAACTACAGAGAAAAACCCCTCCGAAAAACTCTGCGGCAAAATACTCTGCGGCAAATTCCTGGAGGCGCTGCCCTGCCGGCAGCCTACATGTCAGCTTTGAAAAGGGCCAGGTCTGTGGCCTTTTTTGGCTATTTTGCACAGGGCATAAGTGATGGGGCAGCTGGCCAGTGCTGATAGGATGATGGCATTGCTCAGGGCCATTGCTTCCATGATCTTTATCTTTAATCTCGCATGAAAACATGGATGAATGGAACGGAAGGGATGGATGGACGATGGTGAAGCTTGAAACATGCCTTGTTTTCAAATTGGGGATGTGTGGGACCTACTTTTTGAGGTGACATGCGTGGCTTACGTTTGGATTGGGTGACGATGGTGACACGGGGCGTGACGATTTGTTTCGCGCTGTCCACACAATGACGCTCTTTCCAATGCAAAAAGAATACGAAAGATTGGACATCGCTGTGAAGCCTTATCAATATTTAGATCTAGCACTAACCTGAAATAAAAAGCCTGGGTCGAAAAGAGGAGCTGAGCGCTGACAGGTTGCCCTGCCCCCTCGCGCTAGCCCAGTATGAGCTAACCTATGGGAAAGGTATATTGGTTCACTTGCACTGTCGCGTCTTGGGTTCTAGCGCCTCTTTTGCCGATATCCTTCGAACAAAAAAATCTTTGTCAGCATTATTACGGAGAAACCAAGTTCGCTAACCAATTCATGATTTTCGATAGCTTCATAAGCAGCGTCGACCCAGACTGATTCTATCATCCTTTTGCGTCCCCTTGTGATTCATCCCAAGCAGAATCTGCAGATACCGATTGAGATAAAGGCTGAAGGATGAAACAAGAGCAAATAACTCGAATATCGAAGAAAGTAGTTGACGTAAGATGAAACGGGCAGTGGCGTAGAAACGGCGAAGTGAATGAAATGGGTAAGGTGCAAATGATATGGGCAGGTTTTTGGGAGCGGCTGTGGTAACCCCGTCAAAAAGAGGTTGTGTAAAGGGGTGCTGAACAGTGGTCCGCCAGGCTGCTAAACTGGCAACCCCCATTAATTATGGCCAAGGAAAACTGTTCTGACAAGCGGTCGCCAGGTTTTAAAAATTCTCCACTTATGTTGCTGTGTAAACGGCTTCTAATTTGAGGCGGCGAACTAGCTCCGTACGGAAACTTTTTAATAGTTTTAGCTGTCTTTGAATGTTTGTTGTCAATGCACGTTTTAATAAGGTATTTCGCTGATGCATTGAACCTGGTTCTTGAAATGGCGTTTACAAGCTTTTTGTCCAAGAAGCGGGCCCGAAGAGCAATTATTTTCCTAAAATGAGAGATTTCAATTTGAAATTTTTCGAAAGTTAAAAGCTGAGCTCCCTTTTTAGTATCTTTTACCACGTTTTGTTTTATTTTTCTTCCACAAGCAACTGGGCAGAACAGAAGAGCGTGAAGGTTGTTCTGTGGAGGAGAGAAAGGAGGTATGGGATCACTTAGTATCAATCACTTTACCAGCATACAAGTCTGAACGGAAGCAAGAAAGACCCCCACGCCCGGCCCCATCAGACAGGCGCCTCCAGTACCCTGCTGCCACCTACCCAGGGCAGAGACTGCTCCCGCCCCCAGGCGCCACAACAAAAGTGGTAATTGCCTCGCAAGCCTATGTGTAAAAAGGGGAAGACATGGACAGCCGTGCTTTTGCACTGGGTGTAAGGGTGCCTCCGAGTTCACACTATGGTGCAGGCAGACGGATAGCACCTTCGGATGAGTAGCAGATCTGATGTTAGGCGGCGCTTTTTAGTGTGGGGAGGTTGAGGAATGTTGGCCGCATGGTATAAGCACCTGCACTGCTATGCAATCTGTACCATTGGAATATGCATTTTGTGAACTTTTGGTGCACTCGCTCCAATCGTTCTGACTCACTTTTAGAATTGGGGGAGTAGACAGAGGAGAGGATGCAAGCTCAAATGGGGGGCGCACATATGTGGAATATGGTGCAGTCAAAATGCTAAACTTGGTTTTTGGCAATATTTCTCTGATTTGTGATGAAATGAACCGTAGTTCAAGTTTAGTCGGAGTTCCAAATATCGCCTGTTCAATAAATTTAGTGGACTCTGAAAAAATCCAGAAATTCAAGTAATGAAATATTATTTCGCTGAATAATTAGCACTTTACAAGATTAGGCCGCCTTTCAAATTAACATCTGCATGAGCAACACTCAACAAGGTCGAGCATACCTACTTCAAATTTTCAAAAAGCTATGAAAATCAAAATCAAATTTGAGAAGATTTGTGCGTTAGTGTATGAAGCACTTGGGCCCAGCCGACCAGTTGGAGACGGCAGTAGCCACTTTGTCAGCAAGAAATTGACTGCCCTTGCTCCTGGCTCTGCTGATCCAGCTGCGACAGCAAAGCACTAGCAAATTTCATTGTGAGAGTTTTTGATGCAGTTTTCTGAATAATCGCCTAGAAGATTTGCCATGAAAGACCATGCTCAGCCTCAAATGTACGCCGATGTTCCTGTCGAATTTTCAGAAATCTCGTTTTTAAAATTCTTACAAAGCAAGCTGAAAAATCCTAGGACTACATCTTTGATAGGAAGTAGGAAAACTGTTCACTGCTCGCTAATCAACCAGTCTGATGATCTCTTAATTCTGAACCTGCTGTAATAAACCTTTTTCTTGAAGCATGAGAAAACTGAGTAGAACGTGCAGTGCTGTGCGCTTATTGCCAATGGCGGACTCTCTGAAATGAACGGCTGAGGTGGTTCTTTTCGAATAGACAGGCAGCAGTGGATGAATGGGGGCGTCGAAGGGAAGCCTGGGCTAACCCTACCTTCTCCTAGTCTTCTTCAGTGAGATCCACCATGGCCTTCACGGAAGCCTCTTGTCCACACTCACCACTCAACTGGCCATTCATGCACTTAACAATTTGCCTGCACTCTATCGGCTATCCGATATGCATTCAAACATTTGACACTAGTTTGACTGATTCGTTTTTTTTGACGACCGAATATTGGGAGTCTCCATCATTTCGGTCTAATTGGTTTCCTGTATTCTTCTCAATATGGCCTCATCACTTGATCCAGGAGATAATCATAAAAAGGGGACCCAGAATGTGGGCGAAGATCAAAGAAAGGGTTCGATGTATATTTCGAGGGCAGAAGCGGGCATGGTGAGATCGAAGGCCTTGATGACGGCGGGGTGCAGAACGCCCAGGTGGCCAACTTCTCCAATGCCTTCCACCTTCACACCCGCTGCTCGCCCATCAAAGAACGTCGGCTCTGAATACCCAATATTGATCTTTGCAATCAATGCATCATTTCAATGCAAGGCATGCAAAGGAGAAAGGAAAACGCATACGAAAGGAGCAGTAATCAATCAAAACTCTTCTAGCGGAACTCAATTCGATTTATTGAAGGCCTTTTTGCTTGTTTTTAAAAAGCCTAAAGATGCTATTAGCTTCCATGGAAATTCAAAGTGCCCCTTTTGGAGACAAATATAATGGCAGTCATGCTTCTCTATACCTGGAACATTCACTGAAAAGAACCTTGGATTGGGTGTATGGAATGCGGCGGAGCAGAGAGTAGGCGCATCACACGATCCAGCAGTCCGTGGATTAGCTCGAAACCGCTGCTCTTGCCGTAGTAAACGGCGCACAACCGTCGCTCATTCCGCGCTCCCACATCTGGATAGAAGTTCTCAGTTGTAGCAAGGACAGAACTGGTAAAAAGTTCAGCAAAAACCTTTGCTTGGGTCCTGCAGCAGAACGTCCTGAACTTCGAAAAGCCTCAGCGGCAGCGGCATGTCCCGGTTGGCGCTCAGCGTTTTCAGCATCCCCGGCAGCAAACTCGTACGCCCCACCTACTAGTTTCACTCTTTTTAAAACTACTTCTCTGGCACTGCTATGTCAAAGCATAAAAATTGGTTTGGTATAGGCCTTTACTTCTTTCCTGTTCAGCTACTCCAAGCAGAGGGCCTAGAAAACCTGGAACTCGGCAGTTTTGGGGTTGCCAATGTGAACGGCGGTCTGCAGGAGCTCCTCCTCTTGGTGGCGCAACTTTGTCGCCTGCTCCTCGCGACTCAGCTGCAGACCAATAGGGACGATTGAAGAGGGGGTGGAGAGTAAGTGTGAGAGTACCAGTGAGAAGGTGAGGGCCTCAGTGTAGCCGGCAGCAGCCAGTTCTCCACGCAGAAGCTCCGTGAGTTTGTTCAACGGCTGCGGGGCTCCGAAGGTCGCAGCGCCCGGCAATTGCTCCACCAATCGATTGAAGCCGTAAGCCACGGCCACATCCTTCAAACAAGATCGAATTTTGTTATGCCAGGAGGAGGGGGTCTGAGGTATGTTGCACTTGAGAGCAATTTCTCAATAGGATGTACCTCGATGATGTCACAGGGATGGAGGATGTCGTGACGGGTGGGCGGTACCATAACTCGAACCCTCTGCCCGCCCTCCTCCACGCTTGACCGGAGGCACATTCTGGTCAGCAGATCCGCTACCTCTTCTCCGTTCAGTCTGCAACAAATCACCTTATTCTCCTCTTCTCTCATCCCGTCTTTCAAATGATTGCAGATTCTGCTTTGTCTGTCTCGATCTAAGCTCCAAGCATTTGAGCTAAGAAAAAGAAAAAATGCTGGATGAAGATGATAGGCAAAAGAAGTCTCACTGAACTCCCACAGCAGTGTTGACGGCGGGAACGTCAACGGTCTCCTCCCGATGCGCCAGGCTGGGGTAGAGGGTGGAGCTGTTATCAGCTGAGACCACCTCCACAGGCTCGATGCTGAACGGAGCTGCGCAATACTCAGAGAACAGCGTCACTATCGTGTCCAGCACCAACTTGGCCTGGAATAACTTGTCCCTTTCCATCTCGAGGCCTGGGAGTGAATGTTTTTCTTTGGCCAACCTTGGTGAGGTCAGTGGCGGTGCATTCGACGAATATGTTGCGGGTGCTGGGCTTGATTTTGGAATGCTCGCCTAGAAATTGTGCCAATAGTTTGAGGAAGCAGATTGACAAGTAAAACACCGTTGATGATGGGTGGCATGGAGAGGACGACGCCGTTGGCATCGCGGATGACGGGGTAGGCCGGGGCCTCCTTGATGATCCCCACATAGGGTTTCAGATAGTGCCCCGGTGCCTGTTCTCCTCAGCCTCAGTCCCCAAGGTGGAGAAAAGGAACAGCAGAACCGAGTATTTCTCCATCAGCTCCACAGCACTCATCTCCTCACTCTCGGACAGAGCCACGAAACGCAGCTGCTTCGGGTCCTCGGCAGTGTAGAGGAAGGGACCCTCAAATTCATGCTTTTGTGATGTTCGATGGAATTCGTCGTCCAGAGCCCACTTGAATGGTATCCAGGTCGTGGGTGCCGATGGCCACGAGACTCCGCTTCCGACAGACATTCTGATGCAGCTTGTCCTCAACCCCAAAGCTACTCAAAACTAAGCTCTAGGAGTAATTGTATGGCTGCCTGCAGGTCGATGAAGGAGGTGTAGGCCTGAGCCGTGAGGCTGACGTTTCGAAGAACGGCTGCAACTGCGTAGGGGCGAATGGCGGCCACATTGTCAGTGATTCTCAGTCGCTCCACTGCGGGCCCCGCCAACTTGTAGTCGGGTATGCTCATCCTGAGGGCCAGTTCATTCGATGCCTGGCAAAGAATTGGAGGAGGGAGAAAAGGAACTTGTGCTGGAAGATGAGCAGAGCCCGGGTGAGGCCTTCAGCGGAAAGGAGGTCGTAGCGGTTGGCGGGGAGGTCGATCTTGTAGATCACCTAAGGAGGGCGGGCTGAGGATGGAGGAGGGGTTAGGGAGGGGAAACTTCTTCGGAGAGCTCCTGAGCGGCGCCTTTGCCACCCGTCTCCTTCTCTTTCTGCTCTTTCTCTGATGTCTTCAGAGGGAAAACTGCGAAAAGAGCTAGACTGGAAAAAATGTTCAACCAACCACTTCATCCAACTCCAGGCCATAGTCGAAGCAGAGCTCTTGGAAGCTGTCTTCGTCTGCAGCGAATTTGAAATATAGCAGATATTTGGCTGCTCGAATGATGGAGGAACCATAAACATGTTGCAATCGCTCATCCAGAAGCTTCTTTGGTACGCCGATGATTGGCATTGCTGCAGACTTGTCAGATTTAGACTGCTTTGGTTGAGAATGCTATTGGGAAGGCCTTGCGTCACGGAGAAGTGTGCAGTTCGCAAGGCAAACCTGAATCAGCACTCAACTGCCGCGCTTTCAAATTCGTCTTTTTTTCAAAACTGCCGTCAATTGCTCTTCACATTCAAAAATCTTTCACTTGAAAGTTTGGCGTTGGCAACTGGCGCTTAGCAGTTGTGACGCGTTTTGATTGAAAATTTAATTCACAATGTAAACCGAAATCAACGAAATGGTTGTAATAAACGAGCAGAATCAGGGTATTTACTCGTAGAAATTTATACCAAAAGAATAAGGATGATAATTTGAACTAAAATAATGCATAAATAATCGATGATAAATGCCCAATTAATGGTAAAGGAAGGTGCAAATTTGACCGAATGAGCTAGTACCCATTCTGAGACTAGAATGCATAGGAGTAGAAATTGAGAAAATCAATAAATAAATCAACTAGAACAAAATGAATTGGCTATTTATTCGCTCGGCACTTGCTCCTGCAGCATTTCCCGCACCTGATCTGAGATGGCGTTGTCATCTCCATCCACCTGCACAATTCAAACTTGGATCATTTGGAGAAATAGCGTTATCATAAAACAAACAATCATACGTATTGATTAGTTCTTCTCATAAAAAAATTTTGAAAACCTTTTCGAAGATTTCAAGATGTTCCTTGCCACGCCAGATGAGTGCCATTTTAGCATCCGGTTCGCTCTTTTTCAGGAAATCGGAAATCTTCACCAGACAGTCGTGCACCTGTATCAAACTTTCTCTTCTTCAGCAAATTCAAAGCTTTCGAAAGCGAAAACAAAATGACCAAGTTCTTAGGGTCAGTTCACAAACTTCAACGTAATAAAGTTAAAGCATGCCTTGGAAATGGCAGCGAAGGGGAGCGGCTTCATCAGCTTATTGATGTCGGCCAGGGCGTACTGTGCAGGGCGGGCGAAGTCACCACCCGGCTTCCACCAGCCCACCATCACACTCTCCAGGCCGGAGAAGAACAGCTGTGCCCAGGTGTAGAACGGGAATCCACGTCCTACATTCAAACCTCAGTCTGTCCAACTCAAGAGAGAGGACTGTCCGACAATTAACATGTCCAACTTTTAAGGCAATGGGAACAAAACTACTACTAAAGCCTAAGCATTTGACCAGTCAAAGCAGAAGCAACAGCGGGAGATAGGAGAATAAGTCCAGAAACGTATCAAACCCGCAGGATAGGTGGTGATGACTTGCAGGTGGTGTGGGTTGATGACGCCGTAGGGGACGAATGAAAGCGGATAATCCCCAATACCCAGCTCATCGCGCAGGAACCGTCGCTTCTGGCCCAGGGCCTCCTTGCACTTCTCCTCCTCCGCCGGATCATACTACAACAATCCCCAATTCCACCCCAATTCTGCCCCATTTGACAGCTGCCATACCCTAGGCGCATTCTTCTCCGGCGGTTTCCAGCCAGGCAGACGGGTGTAGTCGGCGCAGTCCGTCTCGGTGCGCAGCAGCATTCGCATGCTGCCAAACTGGGCCTCCGAGATGATGAAGTGGGGCCCTCAAATGCTTTTAGTGCTCGGGGTAAGCGAAGAAGCAGGAGCACCTTCGGTGAGCGACGAGTTCCCCTTGGAGGCCTTGGCCTTCATGCCGTAGTCGTAGCACTCGTAGTCCACCTCCATCAGGTCGGAGCTCTCACAGCGCAGCGCCACCACCGTGTTGCCCACCCGCTCGAAGTCGATGCGGAACAGGCCTGGGGGGTTGGGGAGGTTGAGGGATGGCTGAATGAGGGACGATAGAAGGAGGGACCTTCGTTGCCGCCGACGCAGAAGGCGAATAGTTTCTGGAGGTTGAGAGTGTCTGTGACGAGGTCATACTTCTGGAAGTCCGGCGTTGGTTGGCCGGCGGACTCTGCGAACATCTTCGTGACCAGGATCACCGGGTCCACCGGATACTTCGGCAGCTGCAAGGTGAGGGAATGATGAGGAGTAGGAAGAGGAAAGTAAGGATGAGAAAGAGTAGGGAAGATGGGTGGCACCTTGATGTGATTGACGTCGTACATGAGGACGCCCTGATCGGGCTTCAGCTTGCCACCTGGCCAATAGACGTATTCCCGCGGAGCTCCCGGGACGACGACCACCGGGGCTGCCGTCTCCTCTAGGTACCAGCTGTAGGAGGCTAGTCGCTGGATATTTTTCAGCCCTTCAAACCAATCTTCATCTGCTCAGGAAAGTTTCTAGCTATCTCTGGGGCGGTATACCAGTAGGCCCCCCTTTGGAGGTAAGGTTATGCAGAGGTAGGATCCCAAAAGGCTCCTCATTGAGGTGCTTGAAGAGCCAGAAATTCTCGGGACTCTGTGGCGGAGGCGCGGACATCTCCTCCAGAAGTCTGGCAAACAGCTACCCAATTGGCACCAATGGTGGACTAAATAGGATCGGGGAGGAAAAGGAAGGGTGTCACAAGACAAGAAGAGAGAATGATTCTCAGAAAGAGTTGCACGTGAGTTTGGGCAAAGGCTCTGCTGACTAAGCGAAGGCTACTGAGGGAGAAGAGAAGCGGCTGTGTTCAGGCAGGCTTGTGTACAGGGGGCCGAGGGGAGGAAGGCTTCTGGAGAGAGGAAGGTAGGCCTGTTGATGCCGGCACAAACTGCACACAGCCCTCCCTTCTGTCTATGATTCCTTCGCCTCCAGACTTTCTATCCCCCCCCCGCTCAGCTACAGCCACTTCGCTCCCCCATCTCCACCCCCGCCCCTTCTTCCCCTCGCCTGGTTCAGAGGCTTTGCCAGTAAAACTATGCCCGCCCTGGCCACAACCACAAGTCACTAACTTTTTTGACCTTTGCGACAAAAGATTGGCAATGGGACGCATATGTGCGACACCTAAGCATCATGAATAAATATCCAGTGATGAATAGGCCTTACCGCATCATGGAGTGCACGGATGGGGTCCGAAATTAGGTGTGCGACGATTGCATGAGGGAAGCGAAGGTGGCAGCTGATGAAAGCTTGGGGAAAGTTGTGGAAGGAGCAGAGGTTTGAAGCGACCAGTGGCTCTTTCGCCTCTCTCCTCCTCCTGGCAAACAAAGCGAGCCTCTTGGCAGACGGAGCAGCTCTCATCGCCTACCCTCCCCTCTACACCAACCCCACGCCCCCACCCCCTACCAACACGGCTAAGCCCCCGCTTTGCGCAAAGCACACCAGCCAGAAATCACTTCCTCCCAGCTAGCCATTCAGCTTTATTCATTTCTGGTCTGCCCGATCAAATTGAACAAAATGTCACATATCTTTTGGTGTTTTAATTTGAGCAATGATTGAATCTTTGAACTCTTTTATTCATTTTGTTTGGTTTCTATAGGTATTTAGATGTAAAGTTTTTTTAATGAAAATTATACTATTTTTGAACATCGTGCTTTATGGTCAAAAAAGGGCCCCTTCACATCGACATCTAAGGGCCCTCAGAGTCTATATCAGAAAAAACTCAACAATTCAAGCAAAACATCTGAGTGAGCTTGAGTGGACAACAACCCAGTTAGGAATTTATGAACACATGAACAATCACAGGGAATGAGATATTACTGATCGACAAGCCAACCAAATGACGTAAAAAACAAAATACGGGGGGACAACTGAAAGACGCTGATCTCTGAGTATGGTAAACTGGACGAAAATTTGGCAGTTGAGAAAGGTCATCATGGATTAAGGCTGAGGTTAGGCTAAGATTTGCGCTCGAAAAGGGGCGGGGCGACTGATTGGCCAGGAATGGTCCAGTCCGGAAGTTCGCCGCGCAATGCTGCCAGCTTCGCCTCCGCTAAGATCCGCATTCGGCGCTGAGCACTGAATTCAGCCCTTTCAATTGCTCATAACCAATGAGGCTGAAGCATACCGTTCGGTCCAGTACGCATTTCCAGGCAACGGCGGGGGGAAAGCGGGACGTTGAAAAGGGATGGACGGCGGTGGAAAGATGGGGTTCCTTTGCTGCAGCCCATGGGGAGATCCAGGGGCCTGAGGTGCTGTGTTTGGTGTCCAGCGTGGCGCCGTTAGTCCGCTGAAGCTCAGCTGAAGGGCCATTTCCTCGGCGTCGGTAGCGCTTATCTCAGCCACCTCCGCCACCACCACCACGCTATCCACCACGCTAAGGAAAACAGTCTGATCGCATTTTAAGGCCTCGTCCCTGCAGTAAGAAGGGCTCTAACGAGCAGTAGATGGTGAGAAAGGTGGTTGACCTGGCATTGGCGCTGGCAAAACAGACGAAAGCCTCGCCCTTTGGTGTCCCGTCAGCATAAAACGTGAACCCGATTTTGGGCTGATGGGTAGAACTTACACCCCATGAATATTCCCCCCCCCCATAATATTGCCCCCCCCCCATGAATATTGCCCCCCCCCCCCATGAATATACCCGCCCCCCCATGAGTTTTGAAGGGAATTTTCGCTCTCATGTTGCTCAGCAAATATTGCCCCCCCCCCTGATTTTTGTTGCCTACTAGTTAGTCTAAACCGTGTTCGTCATGCTACTAGTTAGTCTGCCTACTATGAGGAGTAGTACTAGGATACTGTTTACGGCAACCCCTTAGGCTTAGTCAAAATGCGCGAATACTGTGGCAGTACTACCCATAGTTGCTTAGGGGCCATGGTCCCTACTGTGGCAGTACTACCCATAGTTGCTTAGGGGCCATGGTCCCTACTGTGGCAGTACCTACTACATGGACTAACTAGTAGGTACTGCCACAGTGAAAGGACGAGCCTTTTAGTTTTTGTGTTGGCTACGCCCTATATAGCGGTATAGACTAACTAGTAGCATGACGAACACGGTATAGACTAACTCGGTTTAGACTCATGGGGGGGGCAATATTTGCTGAGTACAGTTTGACATAAAATTTTGACCTATGTTCATGGGGGGGGGCAATATTTGCTGAGTGAATTTTGACCAAAAAAATGCGATAAATTTAATATTAATAAATAAAAAAATAATTAATTTTATTTAAACTTTCATGGGGAGGGCGGGTATATTCATGGGGGGGGCAATATTCATCGGGGGGGGGGATAATTCATCGGGGGGGGGGGGGGGGGGGATAAAGCCATGGGGGGGGAATATTCATGGGGTGTAAGTTCTACCCATCAACCCGATTTTGATTATCTCTTCCTCCGCAGCCGCTCAATTGCTTTAGTATATCAGTAGTACCGTTTTATTACATGCAAACATTTACCGAAAAACATTGCAATGTCAGTTTCAGTGGCGCTGTGCGGTAAGTTCAGCATGCGAATGCAGTTGTCAGTAATTTCCTTAAGATAAATGGCATTGATTGTTCATCTCACTCTATGCCAAACTGGGCGCAAACCAAGTTGCATTTGGAGCATCCTGTTTTGTTGGGAAGTCCTGTGTGGTCTCGTTTTGACTCGGGATAAACGGCTGGGTCTTTGGTATAGCTGTTCCACCACACCGGTTCTGTGTAAAAGACCTGAGGAGGGATTTAGTCTTGCTAGAAAAGTTGGGTGGCTTTTCAAAAGATAACTTCGATAATGCAACAGGGTGTAATGTACCAGCCGTAAGAGCCGTCTTCAGTTTGCCGGAAAAGAAAGGGATTTTGGTGCTTGTTCAGTGGACGCAGACCCGCATGCACGCATTCCCTGTCCGCTCCGCTTCCGGGAAGCGTTGCGACGATCGTCAGAAAATGGTGATTGCCTTGACATGCTAATGGTTATGATGACAGTCAAAAACGAGACTAACAAGGAAAAACTTCGAATTTGGCAGTAAAAATCGTTAAAATATAGGTTGCAGTCCCTTAGGAGGTGCTCGGGCGCAATGAGCTTGCGAGTGTCCCCGAAGGGGGAATCACGCGGAAGCTTAGCGCTGTTTCCAGTGCCCGCCATGAAGGCACTGAAGAAAAGTCCATAAAGATGGCCGTTCAGCGGGTTGCTGCGATGCCCATCAATCGCCTTCAGGTACGGCATTTCATGCCCATATCTTTCCACCGCATCCCAGTAGGACTTCTACAAATGGTCTCATGTTGGCCAAAGTCAAAGGTGAAATTGAAGGAACATCTTTATGTCGATGAAGGTAAGGAATAGGCGTAAATCCATGGATGTCGCTGCGTGTAGAGCAGAAATTAACAGTAATTAACAGCCTGTACCGATCTTTGGCACTCTTTAAATTAGGCTCTACCACTGGGGCCATTTTGGACCAAATGGAATGGAAAGCACCGGATAATGTAGGTATTAAGAGCACTGCCCAGTTTGAAGTTAAAAGTTAATGTGTCGTGTTAGACATTGCGCAGATTTTTTGTCAATTTACAGAGCAGCCATGTGTAACTTTCGTTCTTATGAATGCTGAAAATGCTGCTGTGGCTGCTTTATGTCACAACAGGCATCCAAATAAATTTTGAACGAAATTTCTAAGAAATGACTACTGTGAGCTAATGAAACCACTGGCTGATCTGTTTACCAGTATTTTTGTATTGCGGTGAAATTCAATGTCCTTCACGCTATATCTAGTGATTCGCTTTTTAAAACAAGGTAATATCGGCAGTAGCCAATAGATGCGCGGCCTTGAAAATTAGCAGGTTGCCACGTTTTAATAAGGCGAATATTTTTTAATTTTATTATTAACTAAATAATGTCCTGCCATCCTTGAAAAAAATTGATTTCTGAGGTTTTGTTTGATAATAATTACACAAATAATGAAATAATATGCACTTTTCGAAAAAATTTCGAATTTTAAGGCCTCAATTTTCGAGGTTTTTTGACAATAAATCAGGAACAAAACAAAATTGCGCCAAGCGCACAAAAACGTCCCGAGCCACCACCTAGGCGGACCTCCATGCAAAATTTCAGCCAATTTCATTGAAAAACCGAGGAGTACGGGCTCCGGAACCACACACATATTGGGCTGGCGCGAACGGAGCTTTAGCGGAGTGTCAGCGCCCAGCCCCTCTTTTCGACCTAGGTGTATGTTTTCGGGGTTATTGCTAGATCTCAATTTTGATAAGGCTGTTGCTCGTCACATAAAGCTCCAATTGCTTTAATTCTTTTTGCAATGGAAAGAGCAACATCGAATTGACTATAGTTTATCTTTTGACTTTTGCAAAAAACTATTTGTTTTACTATGAAAAATGCAAAAAACCATTTGTCCGAACTCCTCCTCCTCCTCCTCCTCCTCCTCCTTCTTCTTCTTCTCCGCATCTATTCAATGGACGATAGTAGGTATTCAGTTCTTCCCCCCACCACCCTTCCCCGGGTCACTGGGCCTCATGTATTTAGCTCTTCAGTTAATCTAAGTAGCCATATGCGCCAGTGGCGTAGTGGTGTAAGCAATTGGGCTGATGGACGAAAGTGAAAGGTTCGAATCCTTGGCAGTCATTCATTTTTATTTTTGTGCATTAAAGTTGGGAAAACAACTGGTACCATCGCCAGGCCAAAAATAAAACTATTTTTCCTGCAAAAATCGATTGGCCTAAGTATAAGTCAAGAAAATTTCTCAAAAAAATAAGTTGCCGATAAGTTTGCATTGTATTTTTCAATTTTAAATATTTTTTTTGTTATATTTTTTGAACAAGTTTTTTTTAATTTATTATTCTTTATATATCGAATAAAATATAAATTAAATATTTAACCAACAATATAAAATTAGAATTTATACATTTTATACTATATTAAAAGTGGAAGAAATATATGGTACCATCGGCAGGCCAAATGTGGGTCTCTTTTCTCCAAATTTTGTAATTTCCTCGAGCAAAAAGCCAAGGAAATACATCTACTACTAGTGTAATCTGCTGTGTCATCTGCATTTTGTTTTTGGGCGCGCATGGAAAGAGACACTGAACTGCGCGCCAAAAACAAAATGCAACTGTCCAAGCAGCAGATTCCACTAGTAGTAGATGTATTTCCTTGGCTTTTTGCTCGAGGAAATTACAAAATTTGGAGAAAAGAGACCCACATTTGGCCTGCCGATGGTACCATATATTATATATATATGCGGACAGACGGACGAAAAATGGGGTAACAGTATAAGCGGGCCTTGGCCGCCCGCCGCTCCGGGCAGGGCGCCAGAGCTCCTCCGGCCTCCGGGCATGGGTGCTACGGCCCCTACGCTTCGCCTAGCATGCTACGCATGCTAGGCTGCGCTCCGGGGCCTCCGCACCCATGCCCTCCGGCCTCCGGAGCTCTGACTGCCCTACCCTTCGCGGCAGGCGGCCTGCGGCCGCGCAATAAGGCCGAGTCAAAAACAGCACCGATATACTACGACAATACCTTTTAGTGGCGTAGCATGAGAAAGCGGACAAATCGTGGCAAAAGTAGCGGCTGACTCCCAGAATCCCCCCCCAACGAGGTGGCCCCCCCACCAAGCGTTTGCCCCCCCACCACCGACGTGTCCCCCCCCCCCTAGTACAAATCCCCCCCCACCGACGAGCCCCCCCCTAGCAATTTTTCTACTTATCTTGAATACAACTTGGATACTGATTCTACTTACCCTCTTAGGCTTAGTCAAAACCCGGGCATACTGTGGCAGTACCAAGTATAGTTGCTTGGAGACCACCAAACATACTTAATAAATCAAACAAGTACTTTTTTCCTTTCCAACTAGCCCCCCCCCCAAACGAAATCTATTCCAACTATCCCCCCCCCCCCCGACATCTATTCCAACTATCCCCCCCCCAACCGAAAACTATTCCAACTATCCCCCCCCCCAAAGCCGATTTGCCGATTTGAGCACTGATTGAGCACCTTGCACATGGTTTGGAGCATCTTAGATTTGGGGGGGGGGGGTTCCTACCATGGGGGAGGGGCAGATGCGTTGGGGGGCCGGCAGATGCGTTGGGGGGGGGGGGGGGGGGGGACCCCCCCCCCCTTGGGGGGCGGGCAAACGCCATGGGGGGGGGATTGTGGGAGTCAGCCAAAGTAGCTATCATCTGACTCTATCATTTGAAACACGATTCCGAGAAACTATGAAAAGCAAACCCTGGACAATAGGCAAAGTTCAGAATCAGTACACAGTTTCACCGTCGCAGACTTAGTCTTCGGTGCGATCGTCTTCGGAATCGGAAGAACCCTGCAACCATCAATCTGGGACTGAGATATGAAGAAAGAATGCATCAAAAATTGACACATAAAGAAGTGCTCAGCAAAGAAACTATGCAGTTAGAAACCTGGCTTCGGGCATCCTTCTCATAATCGTGAATCTGACAGGCCAGCTCTTGCGCCCGCAGCCGATCCGCATAGCAGACACGCAGCACAGTCTCCCCAAGCAAGAAGACTGCCCCTGTGCAACTGTCAGGCAATGAAAGAAATAAAAAATTCAAAAAAAACTGGCCTGAACGTTTTCACACTGCCATTATGTCATCTTTTAGCTGGCCTCCTCACTTGTCCAAATCAAAGTAAAATGAAGCTTTAAACATCTGGTACCATCGGCAAGACAAATTTAGCCCCTTACTTCTCGATTGATTGGCAGAAGCAAAAAAGGAGGAAATATAAGCACTACGTGTGGCATATGCTAATGAGTCTAACCGCCGAAAGCAGCCCGGCAAACGGCAGTGTTGCGGGGAAACAGCAGACGGCCCAACAGGCCCAATAGGTCCGGTAGTAGCTTAGCCGAACATCATCCAGCTCGCCGTCCTGGAGTGTCTTCCACGCTTTCGGAACCCTTTTAGAAGAATTCTTCAAAACTGGCCAATGTTTTGGTGGGCGGAACCGTTCACGCAGTGGCTTCCGAAGGCCGAGGAAGGCATGGCAGCGCCAGAGACGGATGTCTAGGACGATAAGGCCGGTTTCCACAAGTGAACGGAGGAGAGGAACGTAGAGGAAGATCAGCACCGGGTGAAGCCTCCGCACCGCCTCCCATCCCAGCACCTGCCAGGTCTGCAACATCATCTGGCTATGATGATAAGAATCGGCAATGACCTCAAAAAACCTTTTAGCATTTTTCAACTTTTCTCAGAAATGTCGATTGGGAATTGTGGAAATGTGGATAAGACTGCCCCCTTGCCATGATAACACATAATGAGAATCCCAAAAATACACCTTACAATTTTATCGGCAAACTTTATTTAAGGTCTGGTACGACTTTGTGAGCGAGGCGAAATTCTATGCGAGCCAGTTAACATTATTTTTAAGGACAAACAAACTAATTAACACGATCCTGAAAGCTGGCTTTTATATGCAAAATATATGTCTGGGGAAGTATATTTTGCAAGCATGCTTATCTTTTTCATTTGAATCGAAATTTCGAGCCAAAAAACCCCAATTTTCTGTGCTTTAGCACAATAAAAGGTTGAAAAATTCAATGAAAATTCAATTTAGATTCTACTTTTCTCGTTCTACTCTCTAGGAATACTTTTCTACGTGATGCTTGAGAAATATGAGCACTATTAATCAATTTGAAAAAAGTTGTACTAAGTTATGATAAATTTTATAAATAACATAAAACAAACCGTGGCAATAAATTTTGAAAATCCCAAATCATTGCTTTCTCATAACTTCTCGTTCTTTTTAGTCTCCATATTTCATCTCAATCTCAATCCTCCAAAGAAAAATATAAGTCAGGTTTACCAAAATAAAATCCGCAAAGGTGCTTTGAACTTGCTGGTTGCAAAAGGGATCTAAGCAGATCTGGACTGCTTATAAGGGGGAAGAGAAACATTCATCCATTATTCATGGTATTGAAATTTTGAAAATCCCAAATCATTGCTTTCTCATAACTTCTCGTTCTTTTTAGTCTCCATATTTCATAATTTGGTCTTTTTGTCTACTTTTCAATCAGCTAAGAAAGCCCAGAAATTTTTCAAGTAGAACTGTTTAGAAAGGAAAATTTGTCATTGTCTGGCTGTTAATACTCGTAACGTAACGCTTGAAAATATATTCATGCAAGCAAGCTGCGTTCAGTTTATTTTTAAATTTTTTCAACACTTTTTTGCATTTTATGTGTTCTTCGTATTTGGATGGTGAAGATGACAACTACTAAATGGCTCCAAAATTGTAGCCTATCCGCATCGAGACTTCTAAGTGGAAGTGGAATGTCTCTTCTCAATCCTCTCGCAAGCAGACGTCTAGCCCGATGATTGTGGCCATTTGAAACAAATATTTTTATAGAGGGGTAGCCCATCATGATGTTTTGACTCATTTATGGTGGTTTTCCAAAAATTCAGCCACGAATTGGATTTGTCAATCATCTTCACACAACAAGCTATCGAAAAATTCTGCAGCACAGTCGCACGCCTGCTAAACTCGTCTGCGCAAATTTCCCCGTCCTTGCATAAGCCTTTTGCGCAGTTCTTTTGTCGCAATTTTTTCTCCATTTTAATGGAGATTAAAATGTATTATAATTGAGAGGACAGAAATGAATGGAAGTTGAGTGAAATAGGATGGGTGTGGGTGAGTTTGCCGCCAGCCTGGTGGCTGAGAACCCGTACTTCGGCGCCGGAGCGGGCTTGGCAGGGCTGGGCGCCGGTGTTGCCCTTCTCAAACGCTCTGCTGTCCTCGCCGCCGTTGGATTTCCCGCCATTCTTGGCCTCCCAAAGTCCTCCAACTATTCCAGGCCCTCTTCCGCCGCCGCTGCCTCATCAGCATGGAGCTGAACAGCAACGACTACGCCTACGCCTGGGTCCTTGCCTGGGTCAATGCTCAGGCTAGTCTTTCCTTTCTCCTGAAGACGAAGGCTGGGATAAGTCTAGGTTTTATCGGTTTTCAGAACTGGACTTAGAACAGTTCAAATTGAACTTCAGCTTGGAGTTTGCAGAGGCGTCTGGGTAGCAGGGCGGATGCCTATGCGACACAGCACGTGTCCGTGAACACGGAGTTCCAGCGGAGCGGGGCGGGGCGGGCAGTGACGGCCTTCGCCATGGTCCCGGCCCCCGGCCAGCACTACATCGCCTACCAAGGCCGACCCATCAAGGCTCATCCTCCGGCCCTGCTTATCCTCATCTCACCTTAAATCTTCCTTCATTCAGGTGGAGCGAACGCGGGACAAGGCCTTCTCGGACAGGCCCTTCGAGACCGTCACCCTCACCACCCTCGGACTCAGTCCCAGCCTCTTCCAGGTCATCAAATTGACCACAAGTATGCTGGAAAAGGAACAAAATGTCTCTAGGATGTCCTGGCAGAGGCAGAGAGGCGCCAGGCAAAGGTCTCTTCAGTCGGAGTCCAGCTCTACGAAGCTGTCGGTCACGAGTGGCGGCCCTTCGGCCACCCGCGGCGAAGACGTCCCCTGGCATCCGTTGTCCTACCCTCAGGGCTCAAGGAGGATGTACTCGGCGACCTCCAAGAGTTCACCGAAAGTGCCTCTTGGTTGGCCAGCTTCCTTTTAAGGTGTTTGGTGGTTTGAGGGGAGATAGATTGAGGTATGCGGAGAGGGGAGTGCCGTATAGAAGAGGCTATCTGTTCCACGGGCCGCCGGGCACCGGGAAGACCTGCTTCATACATGCGCTGGCCTCGGAGCTCGGCTACGCCATCTGCAGTCTCAGTCTGTCCCAGAGGACGCTCACTGATGATCGACTTTCTCATCTACTCAACTTCGCCCCGCTTCAGAGCTTCATCGTGCTCGAGGATGTGGACGCGGCTTTCGTGACTCGACAGACTTCTCTTATTGAAGTTTTTATTTGCACGAATTTTATGGCGAAGTCATTTCACCATTCAAAATATTCAAAACTCTAACTTGAATGGTGATTGAATGGATTACCGAGGGAATCTCATTCACCTTGAACACTTGCAGTTAGCTAGTTTTAAATTGTTCTGAAATTAGATCTATTGTTTTTCATTTCCTCTCAAATATCTTACTTTCTCATCTTTTCTTTTTCGAAGAAAGAGTAGCAGATGGGAAAAAGAAAATGACTGTACAGGAGCGTCGCTACGAAGGCCTGCCGCACGTGACATTCTCCGGTCTGCTGAACGCCATCGACGGGCTGGCCTCCGGTGACGGACGCATCCTCTTCATGACCACCAACCACCCGGAACGCCTCGACCCCGCCCTGGTTCGCCCGGGACGCGCCGATTTCAAGGCACCAACTTCCTTCTCCCCTGCTTCTCTGCTTCCATTAACCTCCCATCTTCAGGCAGAGTTCCCGCACGCGGACGAGGAACAGCTCAAACGCCTATTTGCCACCTTCTACCCGGAAGAGGGCTCTGAGATGGCGGCTAAGTTTGCCGCCGCTGCCACGGCGCTTCCCAATCCTCTCAGTCCGGCCGCTGTCCAAGGCTTCTTCCTGCGGCACAAGGATCGGCCGCAAGAGCTCATTCAACAGCTGCCATCCCTTGCTCAGAGCATATGATTGACGCTGTGCTGCGATTGTTTGGCTTTAGATCAACTATTGAACGATTCGGTTTATTCCTAGTCCAAATAGTCAACGAAATATACAGCACAGGAATAAGGAGGCCAAATATCACTGAGTGTGCTGGCAGGGCAGCTTCTGAGGGCGCAGGGGCGAGAGAAAGCAAGGGAGTGTGCGCAGAGAGAGCATGGCATTGGAGGCTGGTCAAAAGGAGTGTGGCAGTGGAGGAGTTGGATGGCTGTCAAGAAAGGAGATGTGCTCAGACGAAGACGGTCTCGGGGCTGGCGGGAGGCGGAGGCGGCTGGGGGCTGAGGTTGATGCCGGAGTCGCGGGAGGGCTGGCTCCCGTGGGCGCCCGAGCCTTCGTCGTCCGAAGCGATGCGGATGATGGAGGTGGGGCGGGAGCGCCCGGAGCGACCCGACCGGACTGACCCGCCGCAGGTGGAGCTCACACCTAGGGGTCAATCGCCTTTTATTTGGTGAAATTTGAAGACATTGCTTGAGAAAGAGATGATTCAGCTATACTGGAGAAATTTGGAAACTTGACCTAAGATCTGATCAGCCTCAGAACCAATGATCACAGTTCCCTTCACTCCTCCACTGAGTCAGCAATTGGAGGAGATTAGATTCTAACCAGAGGATGATGCGGTGTCCTCGTCGAGTGAGGGTATGGGCTTCAGTCGAGGGCGGGTCTCAGGGCGTCGGCTGTGTGAGGGCGGAATAGGGATGCGGAGGACGCTGTTCTGCCTGCTGAAATACTGGCGCCGTGGCGGACGCACTGGGCTCTCATCCTCCCCGGATCTGAAATAGACCCAAATTCAGGATTCCAAGCCCCTAACTGGGTAGCTAAAGGCTGATTACGAAGTATGGCAGTCCGGTGGAGAGGAAGGCTGCTGCTGAGCTGGCGGTTGGAGACTCTCCTGGCTGGAAGCTCTGGACAGGGGCCGGAGGTCGTCTAGACTGTCCGCTAGATCAAGTAGGTTCTCCAGCAGCCGGACATCTTCGGACACCAGTCCCAGCTGCAAAACATCCTCCATGTTTTGCATATATTCGAAGTTTCAGTTGTACTACTCTCATATCTTGCATTCAATCGCTCCACTTGTTTTCTGAAGCGCCACATCAGGCATCCATCCAGTCCCGGATAGCGACTGACATTTAGTGGATGGGTTGTTTGGGGACTGGCCCCTTTTTTCCGGCTGCGCAGCGGAGCATTTGTGGTTGGGGCCCCCTCATTTAATCCAGCCAAGGAGGGAAGGCGGCGGCAGAACCGGCCCCTAATAATGGAGAGAGAGCGCGCAGCGACGAAGTGAGTCTCTCTACCCCCTCTGCTCCTCCCCCTTCCCTCCAACTGGGCGATTGATCGCTGCTGAAACATCGGCTCCGGTTTCGCTTGCCTTGTTTGTCGGCATGCGGTGGCTATATTCTCGGATGACTACTGATGGACCCAGGCTCATCCTAATGGAGCACAGAAGCTGTCTGACCGGAAGTATAGCTCCCTGTGTCTGGCTCCCTGTGTCCTCCCAGGGTTGCTGGGTTTTTGGGGACACCCCAAGGGGGTACGGCGCACAATAGGAGCACCGGATGTGTGCAGCTCTGGGTGTACATCATGGTCAGGGGTGTATTGTATGTGAGGAGACGCCCTGCCTGTGCGGGCTTTAATAGGGAGAGTCACCTTCACTGACCCTTTGTATGCTCAGCTCTCACAGCCAGCCCCAAATAAAGCTCAGCTCCCCAAATCCTCTCACGTCCTCCACCCTGAAGACGTCTGTTGACGGCTGGGGCAAAGGCGTGTGTGGCACTCTGCAGAGGCTTATCAGAGACATCGATGGTTGCCCGTCCCTGGCCAGACACGCTGGGGCCCCCAGGGCTCTGGCCCACTTTCCCCTTTGCTGAGGACAGGCGTGGAAAGAAAGGGAGAGAGAGGATTGTCACCGAGCCACCCTCCCCCTCTACCCCTCTGACCAGAAATACAGCGCCATCGTTCTTCTCCGCCCAAGGACAAGGCTGCCTGTCTCCTCTCCCTTCACACACTCTTTCTCTCTCTCTTGCCTCCCCCGCCGACGTGCATAATCCACCGCTTCCTCATTCCAATCCCGACCTCACAGCCCATCTCCTGGAGGAGTTAGGCAGCTTCAGGACCGGATCCCCCCCCCTTTGCCTCGCATCGCAAAAGGGGTGCATCTCGATGAGATACTCCCGGCCCCTGTGCCATAAAATGCCAGTATTTGTGCATTCGGCGATACGCAAGCTAGATCGCCCAAAGAGAAGGGGTTGGCTCATTGAAGTTGTTCTTATGCCCCCCCCCCCCTTCCCCCATGAGGACAATGAACGCCGAAGCGTCTGTCCCCCCGGCCTCCCCCACCCCCAATTCTGCGCCAACCCTGGTTCTTACCTCCCTCTCACCCAGCACCCACCACAACTGCCACAAACGCAGCCATAATACACGCTGGTTAGAGACGCCCTCTTCCCCAGACAACCCCTCTCCCGAGGGAAGTGCTGGAAAAGTGACCTACCTTTCCACCCTCAATCACCCCAGCCCATCATTACACCTCTATGCGATTCACTCCTGTCAGCTTTGCACAGGAGATAAACCGGGAACGAAACTCCACTTCATCAGCGACAGAATGGGAGGGCCTCTGCTTCTGAGGCTAGGCCGGGAAGTGGTCTGGAGTGGTGGTCAGAGGAGGACATCGGAATGCAAGCTCTCCACTGCCCCCTCTCTTCTCATTCCACCTGTGTCAATTGAAGAAGGCACCGAGGCCGTACACAAACTGCTCCTCCCTTCCCTGTCCAGCCCCAATCTGGTCCCACTAACAAGCAGTCCCACCCCCCTTCTCCAACGGCACCAAGGGCCGGTTCATACAGCCTCCACTCTTGCTCCACTGCCCCCAAATATGCACACACACTCCATCTCCCTTCCCCTGCTATAGTCAAAACTCCAATGCCTAATGTCCGTGGCAACTCTCCTTGCCCCTGCCTGAAACTCTCTCTCCCCTGCTTCTCCTCAAGTGAAGACCGCTGGGGAGGGGTCAGACAGGGTCAGTGAGGGAAGGGGCACAGATGTTCGGACATTAGAATCCCATATGGGGCAAGGGGAGTGAGTGTAGAGCGTTAAAGAGAGCCTCCGCAGGGACCCAATGTCCCTTTGTGCGCGCAGATGTGGGGGGGACAGGAAACTGGGGCTAGCGGTCCAAAGCCATCCCAGATTGGCCCTCTCTCTGTCCCGCCTATCTCAGTGTCCCTCACCCTGTGTGTGTGTGCCCCCAGAGAGTGTGCGGGGAACAAACAGACGGGGACAAGGGGCTGTCTCTCTCGGCGCCCCCGCCTGATGGGCCTCTTCCCAGAAAGCAGCAGGGGTGGCTCTTTCCTGCACATCAGGTGCCTCTGAACTCATTTCTTAGTTGGTTTCGGAACAGAACCGTCCAGTGCCGAGCACAAGAGTCCGACGCCTAAATAGGAACATTCAGCGCTGTTTGTTGCCTTTTAGGTGAACTGGAATGAGGTCAGAGTTGCGAAGGGAGAGGCAACAAAAAATGGCACTCCCTTCTTCCAGAAATTTGTGCAAACAATGCCTGAGCTGATCCAGGCCTGCCTGCACAAACAAGGCCGAAAGCTCACATTTTCTTTCTTCTCCTGCCCCACCAGAAGGAGCTCCTGAAAACGCCTCAATGAGGAAAAGAGGCCCTGGGGATGCCTCTAGAGGGCTTCGGCCGACTTCAACACACAGGGCAGAATGGGGCCAGCAGAGGGAAGCATTTACCGCGCCCCCCTTCAGCTCGTAATAATTGCGCGCCCGGGAATCCCAGAGCGCAAACAGACGAGGCCCAAAATGAGGCTGAAAAATAATGGGGCCATGGCCGCTTCAACGCCAGTCTTTTTTTGGCTCACCCAGCTCACTAGGCCTATTCTAATGCCACTCCAATGCTCATTGAGCCTGCAAAGGTCAATGGCTCAGGCTCCTGCATCAGCAATTTGATGCTGCTCGAAAATGCGACAAGCGCGATAAAAATAAATAAACAAAAACTGGAAAAGATGATAAAAATTTTCAAATCTAACCAGCTCCTGTCTGAGCAGTGCCAGCTGAGGGAGGAGGGCGGGGTCGGGTTGGCCAGAAGCAGCTGCCAGGCGACCCGAAGCCGTCCTCGTCTGCCTTGGGGAATGACCGACAGCGCCCCAGCACCACGTCATCCGAGCAGGACGACACGCCGGAGCTCCAGGATGTATGCCTTCTCCTGGACCGATAGTATAGGCTGGAGTAGTAGGGGCGGAGCGAGGAGAGGGGAAAAAGCGCGAGTAGAGGAGTGGCTTGGGTGAGAGGGGGTGCAAAGTGAGAGCTGGTGAGAGCTGGCGGAAGAGGCCTGTGGGCTGTGAGAAGCTGGGAGAGGGGAATTTGGTGGAGGGCCTGCTGGCTGTCGCCTGAGGGCGCGAAACAATGGACGCAAAGTGGCCCCACCCCAGCTGCCTAGCTTGAGGAGAGGCTGTGAGGAGTGTGGCATGGGGCTTTGTAGGCCAAGCGTGCGGTTCGGAGGGCGGCTCAGCCCGGGATCCTCAGGGGCTTCAGGCTTACAACCGCCTGGGAGGCCAGATGTCCAGGGGGAGGCTGGGTAGGGGGTTGAGTGGTGGCTGGTAAAGAGTGGGCAGCCCTAGCCCGTGAAAAGATCGCCCGCCCCGCTCCACGGGGATGCTCCCTCGTTGTGGGCCCGGGCCGCCAATCCATCAGGATGGGAGGGTGCAAAGAGGCCTTTTGCTGGTGGGGTAGGGGCCTTGCTAGAATGAAAGGGAAAAGGCATCTGATGGCAAATTTGAAAGGCAGTAATTTGGCCTAGAGGCCTTCTGGCTGGGGTCTCTGGGCTGGGAATCCTTATGGGGTTGAGAGAGAAGAGGAAGAGCCAGGAAATGGTTGGCCGCCTCTAATGGAGCACAGAAGCAAAGTGGACCGCTTCCCTCAAGGGAGGGAAAAAGAGAGCAAAGCGGGTGTCGGATTCTCCAGCCCCTCCGCACTCTTAGGCATTGAGGAGGAAATGAATGCGGGATGGAGGCGGAAAGAGTCTGAACTGGGGCTGGAGGGTGCTAAGAACAATGACCAGAGCTGAGCCGTCAGCGCCCGGAGATTACAATGCCCCCGCCGCCGCTCACACTTTCCGTCGAAAGGGACAGCAGTGGGAAGGGAGGCTGGGGAGAAAGGCCACACTGCGCCTCTCTCCCTAACCCCCAACGCCAGCCCCCCCTTCCAACAGCCCCCCTATCTGCAGAGACCTCGTCGCTCATTGGCCAGTACGCGTAGGCAGCGGCCAATGAGGGATTGTCATCATCAAAAGTGCTAATTCGAGGAATTGAAGCATTGTGAAAGCCTTGGAAAAAACAGGGCCAATTTGTCCGGCCCTATATGGCCAATTTTCGTTTCCGCAATCTAAACAACAGCGAAGGAAACAATGGAAAACGATAATAAACTGGCCACATAGTAGCTGAGGGGAGGAGAAAAAGGTAGAGAGGGTAGCCTTGAGTGGAGGGTAGTGCTTGGTAGGCGGAGGAGGAGGAGGGAATAATAGGAGAGGACAGGTGCTAGCAGCACGAGACCAGGCGTTGCCTAGTGGGTGGGCAGCGACTTTTGAGATTACGCCAGCAGGACTCCTCCAGCACTGGCGTAATCACAAAAAGGAAGGGGATGTGGCGGTGAGGAGATGAGAGGATTGGCAGTGCCCAACCTCCCCTATTCACTTGAGCTTCTTTTTCTGCTCCACTGGTTTGCCTTGTTACCCCACCTCGTTCACTGCTTCTTTCCCTTTCGCACGCTGTTCTTCCTCTAGAATCGCAGGAATATAGCGTTAATGTTAGTGGGTGTCATTGTTTACATGACAACAAATTTAAATTTAGATGGAGAATAGGCATTCCGGGAACTTTGCTATTGTAGGCAAAGAGCTCAGAAAATTCGACTGTATAAGATTAGAATATTCCTAAAATATGCGTTATGAAAGAAAATTCGGTTAAGCATAAAAACTTGCTGCATTTTTGCATCAAAATTGAGGTAGAATTCAGTTGCCACTAAACTTCAATTCACTAAAACCGTGCTTTTGGGTAGAAACATGCTTGTTGTATTTCTTTTTCCTGAACAAAAGTACCGTCAGTTATAGGAAATGTAATCATAATCAGCCATCTGCAATACTACTAGCACTTTTAAGCACAAAATACACAATATGCGGAAATGGAATCACCCAAAGTTCCCAGTATTTTGAGGTAGTTACCCAGGTAAGCTGTAAATTCCCTTTTCCCAAAAAAACAAATAAATAGCCTTCTCCAATAATTGTATGCTGCCAAGACTTAGGCAATAATAGTTTCGGTAGGGCGACAGTAGTAGAGTTCAGCTTCCCCAGCCCCGGGTGCCGCCGCCGCGGCACTGGCCTCTGCTTCCGCGAAATACTTACACTTCGTCAGCGTCACCGACACACCCGCACAGCCTTCCACTGACAATCCATGCCCCCTCCTCTTCAGGCCAAAGACAGCACCAGCTATCCCTCAAAATCGGCATAGAAAGGAAGGAACTGATGGCGCAGGTGTTGAGGCAGTTGCTGGCGGAGGGGCGAGAGGGTCTGGGTGAGGAGGGCGGTGCCCGAGGGCTCCGCGGCCGTCGTCGACACCGTCTCCCAGCTGCAGTGCCGCCCGCTAACACAGCTGTCTGCAGTCTTGCCTTGTTCAGCACCAAACAAATCATCTGGAAGGATCAGAAATCACGAGCTCCCAAATTTAAAAGAATAAAATAAATTGAGAATAAAATAAAATTTTAAAAAAAGAGACAGCTACCCGGTGCAGCGGCACAGCGGCGTTCGTAGAGGTCGCTGACGCGTAGGAGGCGGTGTTGTCGGCTTCGAAGAGTGAGGCGGAGTCCACGGAGGGGAGGAAGCGGCACTGGTTCTGAGCGGGGAGGCGAGGAAGGCGTTGCAGGAGCCGGGACATTGGATTGGGCATCTGTCAAAAGAGCCTAAAGGTTTGCCAAAGGGGGCAGAGAAGGGTTTGGAACAGTTGCAGAGGGTCTCGCAATCGGCGGCGGAGGTGATGGCGGAGATGCCGGTAGCCGCAGTCAAATTGCTCTTGTATGCATGGTCAGCGTCTACACCTCCTACATTCATTATCCCCATTACACAACCCTTGCTCTAGTGACCCCCAAGTGCCCTGAAAATGCCCGACGGGTGTCAAATGGTTTTTTTATAGCAAATGTAATACAATGCAGTCAGTCTGCAGTCGTCGATATAATATTTTTTCGAAAATTTCACGATTGGTACTAAAATTAATTAGAACTCATTGACACAATTTAAATTTTTATAGAACCCAATTTAGGAAGAAACGTTTTTCCTATTGTTAGAACCAAATTGTGTTTCACAAATTGCAACTAATTAAAAAAATTCTAATTATTCCGAATTAGTTTTAATCACAATATCACAATTATTATATAGTGGGTTATACTAACCCAAAAAATCTCTTATCTATAGTTTACTTGCAATTGAAGTAGGGGAAATTTTTTATTCTGCTTAATTTGAATTCTACTTGCGACTGAAGTGGATGAAATTTTTCTTACCAAATAAATAAGTTTTATACCTTAGTTGTAACTTTGTGCAATGTAAAGTTATCGTCAGTCCAATGTAAAACTGGATTAATTAATGATAAGCGAGCACCTTACTTTAATGGCAATTGATTTGGTCAAAATGTAGTTGGCTCCCAAATTTAGGATTTACCCATTAATTGAAGTTATAATTTTTTAAAATTTCAAGTCCCAAATTTTGTCTATTTCTTGAAAACTATCATGTGTACATTAATTTAGACCAAAGCATATTTTTTATAATCAATTGCAATTAATTACAATGGAGATAAGTAGCAGAGTCAGTTAAAATTTTGTTTGCTATATATATTTAAAACAAATATTGCATTTTACTTTTTTTTGGAGCTCAGATTTTAAATACATATTAGTAATTTGGCCAGGTGCTCTCTTATCATTAATTAATCCAGTTTTACATTGGACTGACGATAATTTTTACAGTGCACAAAGTTCACAATCTAAGGTATAAAACTTATTTATTTGGTAAGAAAAATTTCATCCACTTCAGTCGCAAGTAGAATTCAAATTAAGCAGAATAAAAAATTTCCCCTACTTCAATTGCAGGTAAACTATAGATAAGAGATACTTTTTGGGTTAGTATAACCCACTATATAATAATTTCATCCACTTCATACAGGGGCAAGGCCCCTATGCATGGAGACGAAGATGGGGTTGGTGATCATCTGCTTGTTCACCACGGCCTGGTGAAGCCCATTAAAATCAGCTAGAAGCAAATGGGCACCTGTACCTTAATCTATATATGGTGCTACTTCTGAGACCAAAAATCCTTTAGAATGACGCAAGACAAAGTTGATGATGAGATGCTTGTTCACCACAACCTGGTGCAAGCCCTTGAAGAACAGTTTGGAGGATATGGCCACCATCATTGTAATTTACATCAAACTTACCTATATGGTGCTGTGTATAAGCCAAAAACATTTTGCAATGCATCAAGATGAAGTTGATGATGACCTGCTAGTTCACCACGGCCTGGTGCAAGCCCAAGGAGACCATGTAGAAGCAAACGGGTGCCGAAATCGTAATCTACGTCCAAAAATACCTATATGATGCTATTTGTAGGACCAAAAACCCTTTAAAATGCCTCGAGATGAAGTTGATGATGCCCTGCTTGTTCACCACGGCCTGGTGGAAGCTTATGAAGACCAGATAGAAGTAAGCGGGCGCCACAATCGTATTCTACGTGCAAAGTTACCTATATGGTGCTGTTTTCTAGACCAAAAACCCTTTACAATGCCTCAAAATGAAGTTGATGATGACCTGCTTGTTCACCACGGCCTCGTGCAAGCACAAGGAGACCAAGTAGAAGCAAACGGAGGCCACCATCGTAATCTACGTTCAAAATTACCTATATGGCGCTGTTATATTGGCGAAAAACCCTGTAAAAAGCATAAATATAGAGCTGGAATTGAAAAAACACGCAAAAACCCCCCAAAAACTGAATTTTTACCCAAAAAGTTGATGTTTCGACCTAAAAAACGCGGAAAATGCCCAAAATAGAGGTGCCTTGATACTTTTTTGGCCCGATTTACCCTAGAACCGTTGAGATCTCCGCCCCAGAAGCAGCCAAAGTGTCTGCAACAGTGCGCACGGACGGACGGACGGACGGACGGTCGGTGTTCGCCCGGACACCGGACATTTTTTTAAAAAAGTTTTTTGGAAATAACTTTTTTAATAAGGCACTAAAAAATTTTTGTCCAAAGAGGACCCCCCACAATTCGACCACGGCGCGTCGATTGAGCCTATTTGCAGCGCTCTCCGACGTCTGTGTGACGAGCTACAGCCTGCCAAACTTTGGGAAAGCTGCAATTGGTTGTGTTGCTCGATAAGAGG